>VDFB02351963.1:0-25338 GCA_007258455.2 Sequoia sempervirens | reverse complement strand
CACAAGAAGACCACAAATCCCAGCATCAACAACCTGGGGGAAAACCACAACCAAGAGGACAACCTCAACAAATAGGGGCCAAAGCCACTCATAACCACCAAAGGCCGAAACCTAGACTCATAATGAACAAGGAAAACCTAACCCTAGAAGGAATAGGGGCCCCTAAACAAGATGGAAATAAGGAGAGATGCCACCAAGAAAGAACACCAAGCAATCCCAACATGTCAGTTAGAGCCAGAAATAAGCCAAAACTCCCAACACCTAGCTAGAGGGAGCCACCAACACTCCACAGAGACGGGATAGGAAGAACCCAGAGCACACCAAGAACACACCTGGGTAAAACACAAGCCAAAAAACCACCAGAGACCCAAACCCAAAGAGGGCAGAAGCAAACAAGCCCCAAAAGGGTGATATGAGCCCACAAAAGGAAGAAACCAAGAGAAGGACAAATAATAAAACCATCCAGCTACCCTAACACGCTGTTTAGAACCATAAAAAGGCCACAACTCCATAGCTTCAGCCAAAAGGAGACACCACCACTCCACAAGAGGATAACCAAAAGCAACCAAAACTCACCAAGAGTAAGAACCCCCAAAAAAGTGCCACCAGCCACACAACTAGAAGGGGAAAAGGGAGACCAAGAGGAACCAAGCAGAAGAACAGGTCAACATGAAGCACTCACCAACCTTCCTATTATGCTGAATAGGAGCAAAAATAAGCCCATCAATCCACCATTCCACATCAAAGAGCCCCAAGCACACTCGCACCAACTGTAAGGCCAACAACAACCACAAAACACTAGGAAGACAAAGCTAGATCATGAAGAGAACACCAAGCTCCCACAACAAACACCACAGCCTAAGGAGCAAAGAAGAAGCTCCAGTATAGACTGCATCCCACAACAAAGAAAAAGAGATCTCCAAGACCCCCACAACCAACAACATAGACATTCTCGTGAAGCCTCCACGGGAAAAAACAAAGAACAACTCAAAACAGAGCTACTTAAGAAAGCATCCAGCCTCCCCGCAGGAACCACAACCCATGGTGAAACCTAGGCTCCATCCGCATCTGTAGGATCTCCATCCACCTCAGCCGATTCCTCCTCACCCTTAAAGGAATTCAAATCCCCTCCACATGCCTTTCCTCTCATGCTCCTGCTTGCACTCATCGCGCTTCTCAATATTAATATTAATGTTAATATTGATATTAATGTTAATATTAATACTATCTTGCCATGTTGAGAGGAATTAATACTAGTAACAAAAAGATAATAAATTAGATTATGTTTTATTTATTAACCTTGTAGTGATGATAATGATATAAGAGTTAATAGCATGTTAATAGGATTGGTATTAACCTAAATGACAAAGGGAAATAATGATGTTTAATATTGATGTGATAAAATAGATATTAACATTTAAAATTATTATCTCTAGAATTAATATGAATACTAATGTCACTATCACTAGATGTAATATTGACATTGATACTAATAGTAACAATAATATTGAGATTATAAAGAAATCCATGAATAGAAAGGCTAAAGATTAGGTCTAGTAATTTATTTGTTAATCAAGTTAATAATGATCATGATATAATGGTTAACCTAAGTTTTAAGATTTTAGTAATAATCAATGTGGGCCTAAATGCAATATCTTTAACGTATACATAGATAGGTATAATCAATGCACATATTCATAATAATGTTATCATCCAAATTGACATTTTTGTAAGGACAATAATTAGCCACAGACTCAAGATTGAATTTGTGTTAATCGATAAGGAGTAGAAGATCTAACTATACCTTTAGTAATATTAACAGTTATCAACACTACTTTTATAAGTCAATAGTTATAACACAAGCCTTAACACCGTTAAATTTATGAGATTAAGGGAATCTAATGATATGTGGTAGATAATTTGACCCAATGATTATCCTCTCTTGCTGTGTCAGGAGTATTATTCATGACCAAATAAACACTAATATTTATACCATCGCCTAAACCTAGTAGAATTTTTTTTATCTCTCAATGCTAAATCAATAAGGATATAGTTGAGATGCTAGACTCATGGTATGATTAGTATGTTGATGTGTGATAGTTCCTATGTTTAAAAAAAAAAATTGTAAGTTGTTTTCATTTTCTAAGAGTAAAATTCAGGGCATGACATTTGGTATCAAAGCCTAGGCTCTTCAAACACTGGGATCTTTTGGTCTAAGATAAATAAGTAAAATAATAAGTCATACCTTGGAATATGTAGGATGTCTTGTAAGGTGAGGAGAGGAGTTCCAAGAGGAGCTCATCGACACGATGTGCCACAGGAGTCGCGACATATAGAGGATGCTCATCGGGGTGAGAAACTAGGGCTAGGACCATAAATACTACAGGCTCTATAGAATCTAATAGGATTTATTCAACAAAGATTATCAATAGCAATAGAGGTACTGCATGTGGAGCAACCTAAGGTCGAGGCACCGCGCATGGGTCAGCTTGAGGTTGAGGCACCATGTGTGGAACATCCCGAGGTCAAGGTACCACATCTAGATCATCATAAGGGTGAGGAGCATAATGCATGGTCATGTGAGCACAAAAAAATTCCCCCACGCTATTGAGGGGTACTAGCAGGGGAGTTAAAGGATTCAATGCATATTCCACCACCACCTACAACACCGAGGGTCTTATGAGATGCAGGAGACCAACTTCATGATTTGCTTCACCTTAAGCCACCAAAGTTTTTAGGATCCATCAACGGGGTGAAGACAAAGTCATGCTTACTTAGTCTTGAAAGATACTTTGGGTTACAACCATATGGGAGCAACCTTAAGGCTAGGGTGGTTATTCACTTGTTGAGAGAATCCACTTCTACTTTGTGGTGCCAAGAGGAGCGGAAGTACCACTTATCTATGGACACAATCACATGGGATACCTTCTTAGAGTGCTTTAGAGCATGGTATATTTTAGAGCATTTCCTTCATAGGCGTATTGATGAGTTCCATGACTTGCAGTAGAGGGGCCTTACAGTGGCTCACTATGAGAGGTGATTTCTTGAGCTTTTGCAGTATATGGACTATATTTAGGATGAGAAGTTGCTCATCAATCGGTTCATTAGTGGATTGAACCCCAACATTTAAGGACTTGTATGTATGGCCGATCCTGAGGACCTTAGGGTCACCGTGGAGAAGGAATACATAGCATAGGAGGTACATAGCAGGACACACGAGTATCGAGAGTACTTTCAAAATAATAATCAGGGCCATCAGGAGCACAGTTTCCATAGACCACCCCCTCCAGCGAAGAGGGATTTAGACCTTTAATTGGGTCTCCTAGGCCACAACAACAGTAGCATTAGACATAGAGGTCTAGACCACAATAGGGTTCATAGGGTAGGAATCCTAAGGCATGGCATATGTAGAACCCATGTAGAGATAAGAGGCCATAGGGTCACCATGCAACCCATCCTTGATCCCAATAGACTTTCAAAGGAGGACATAGTAGTTTTGGGAGGCCTAGATATTCTTAGTTCAATAGGACCCAACTGACACAGGGATAGACGAGAGGACCTTATTATGTTTGTGGTGGTGTGGGTCATTTAGCTAGGGAGTGTCCAAATCACTTTGTAATAGGAGGACCACATCTTGGAGCCTTCGAGTTGAAAATTGGTGATGTAGGCAAGTCCCACCAGGTTTTTATAGTGGTCGAGAACCTCTAAGCCGAGCATTAGGCCACCATTATTGAGGCATCATGTATGATTGAGGGTGTATCATTTAGTATATTATTTGACACAGGAGCATCAAATTCTTTTATTCCCCCAACCATGGTGGATCGTTGCAAGCTAGTGGCAACTAGGCAAGACAATAGGTGGGAGGTAGAGTTTCTTTCAAGGGAAAATGTGGTCATAGATTTAGTGGTTCATGGTTTTTAGTTGATTCTCAGGGCTATCACCACCATGGTGGATCTTCGTATTTCTCCATTGGGATCCTATGGAATAGTGTTGGGTATGGATTGGCTTGATGCACAATAGGCTAATATTGATTGGCATCGTAAGACAATCGAGTGTGTTGATGATTAGGGTACATCACTATTGATCTCAAGAGTGCATAGGCCCATTTATCTTCGCATGATATTCGCTATGTAGCTAAAGTGGTGCATGAGAAGTGGACGTTAGATGTTTTCTATCATTATCAGTGATAATTTAGAGGGCTTGACAGAAGTGTCATTGGATGATCATCCTATTCTTAGATATTTTGCATATATTTTTCCCTTAGAGCTACTAGGGATGCCTTCCCATAGAGAGGAGAACTTTCACATTGATTTAGTTCTAGGACCTCAACTAGTATCAAGGTCACCATATAGGATGATGGCATAGGAGCTCAACAAGCTCATGATTCAATTGGATCAACTATTAGAGAAGGGGCACATTTGACCCATCATCTCACCTTGGGGCACACCTGTCATCTTTGTTAAGAAGGATGGGTCCCTTTGTCTATGTATTTATTATAGGTTGTTAAACAAGTTGACAATAAAAAATTTCTACCCTTTTCCTAGGATTGATGATCTGTTTAATTGAAAATGATGGGAGCCAAGGTGTTCTCCAAGATTGACCTGAAGTTCGGATACCATTAATTGAGGATCGTGGAGGCAGATATTCACAAGACAACATTTAACACTTGTTATGGACACTATGAGTTTATAGTGGTTCCATTTGGTTTGACGAATGCCCCCATAGTGTTCATGAGCTTAATGAATAGGGTATTTTTCAGCTTCTTGGAAAGATTTATGTTGATATTCTTGGATGGAATTCTAATTTATTCACAGATAGTAGAGGAGCATGAGGAGCACCAACACCTAGCAAGACTCCTTTACCCCATGAGATTTTGGAGTGGAAATGGGACACCATTTATGGACTTCATTGTTGGTCTACCCTTGTCTTGTCAATGCCATGATACCATTATGGTGACTGTTGACAAGTTGAACAAGGTGGATCACTTCTCTCCAGTATGGACTACCTACATAGCACCAACAATAGCAAGGGTGTTCTTGGATGAAATTTTCAAGTTGCATGGGATTCCTTGTAAGATCATATTAGACAAGGATTCAGTTTTCACCTCAGCTTTTTGGCGAGCATTATAGTAGGCCTTGGGCACTCAGCTCAATTTTAGTACCATGTATCATCTAGAGATAGATGGGAAAACAAAGAGGTTTAATCAGGTATTGGAGGATATGCTACGTATGTATGTGATGGATCATCAATCTAGATGGGAGGAGCATCTTCACCTAGTCGAGTTTTCCTACAACAATAGTCACCATAGTTCCTTAGGTATGGCACCTTATCAGGTGTTGTATGGAAGACCTTGCAGGACTCCATTAAGTTGCAATAGGATTGAGGACATGGTTTCTATAGGTCTAGAGTTCTTACAGGATATGGAGAGAAATGTGGTTATGATTAGACAATGGTTATAGGAGGCTCAAGATTGTCAAAAGATCTATATCGATGCTAAGAGGACAGATCGAAGCTTTGCATTGGGTGATCGAGTATTCCTAAGAGTGCAGCCACATAAGATTCCAATCCAATATGGAAAGGGCTCTAAGCTTGCACCTTAGTTTGTGGGTCCCTTTGAGATACTAGAGTGGATAGGATTGGTTACTTATCATCTAGCCTTTCCAGTTACCCTGTCATGTATCCATGATGTCTTTCATGTTTCTATTTTGTGATGTTATGTGCATGATCTCTCTCATGTTTTGGATTGGGATGCCTTATAGGTGGATTCGAACAACCAATTGGCATTGGAGCCCATTTTCATCTTCGTTCGTCGGACGTTGGCCCTTTGAGGTCGAGAGTTGGACCACATTAGGGTCTAGTGGGATAGATATGATAAGTTTGTTGCCACCTGGGAGGATGCATCATGGATGAGGATATTATACCCTCACCTCTTTCGAGACTTCTAGGAGGAATTCCAAACCTTGGGGGGAGGATGTGAGACCTATCTTTTTAGTACTAGGGATTTATATGACGTGATTTTTTGTAATCCACTAGAGATTTTTTGTTATGGATGCTTTGATATCGTAGATTTTGAATTTGACATACTAATGTTACCATGAATACATTACACTCATGCATGTATGTTAATCTTCATTGATATGATCTTACGGTGTCATGCAACTAATTGAACTAGTTTAATGATCTTATTATTTTCATTCTATGATCATATATTAATATGGTTAGATGTATTATGACAGATATCACATGTAGTGCATTTACGATCAATCTTTTTTGAATTTGATTATTTTAATGTTATGATTCCAATGTGATGGGATGAATGAATGTGGTGAGTTGCTTAGTTTTTTTAAATTCTATTACATAGATATCATGTATTATATCTTTCATTCTTCATTTTATTATGATGATGGATTAACTATTGAAATTGAGTGTACAGATTTAGTCCATGGCTAGTGGACCACCTACGAAAATACCAAGGTGACATATGTGCATTTCTTGTGAACTGACCTAACTCATTGGAGAGGATAAGGCCATATATGTCTTGTTTATATGTAATGTGGATAGTGTGCATCATGTGCAAGTATGAACTGTTGTTCTAATGTCCAGTGCAGTACATTATGTAAATTGATTATGGCGGTATATTAAGTCCAAGTTTTAATGTTGATTTAATATGTTTTATTTATGTTTTAAGGTATTTTCATGACCTAGGTCATAAGGCTAGGGCTTGGGAATAATTTCATGGGTTTAGAAGTTAATTTTGGAACCTTAGTACCCCTTTTTTATGCCTTTTTCATAACTAATGAAATTCAAAAGTGGGTCAAGGCATGAGACTCTTAGGCATGCTTAAAGAACCCTCAGATCAAAAGTGTGAAGGTTGTGCTTGAGAGAGATGGGTGATCAATTATGGAGGTGACACTTGTCGCCCTCACAATTGAAGATGAGGAATGAGGGTTGTTGTGGGAGTTTTGTTTTTGAAAAAATACTTGGCATTGGGATTGACTCACTCATTCTAGTTTGGATATCAACCTCGAATGCAATGAAGGAATCTTGGAAGAAAGAGCTTTAAGGAGAGTATTGCTAGTTTTACAGATCTACCATTGCCAATTTGAGAATAATCTTGGTTGGTATTGTTACCCTTTTCTGTCATTTTTTTGAAAATGAGTGTATGTATTTTATTTGTAAAGATTTTGTGTTGTTTGTTGTGGCTGTTGTGAACTGTGTGTTGCTTGTCATGTAGAATGAACCTACCATTGTATAGAGGTTTCATTGTGTGTGGGGTTGATTGGGTGAGATTTCCATAGATGGGGTTGTTGTAAGGGTATGAGTACCTATGGAAAAATTGCTTTGGTTATGTGAAAAAATAATATGTTACATAGTATGGTATGGTGGTGATTGGGTGTGAAATGGAGGTTGGGTAGTGGAAGTATGGTTGGTGTTTTGTAATGAGAAAATGAGGAGATATGAGGCTTTATATGTACAAAATTTTGCTACCCTCCCTCTTTTGTTGATGTCCCCACTCCCCTTTTTAGGTTCTTGAAGAAGAGTCTTGTGTTGTGAGAAATGTGATGTCACAAACATGTAATGTAATCATTGTATGAAGTTTCTGCGTAAGGTGTTGTTGGATATGTTAAAAGGTTGCTACAATATATATGTCATGGTTGAAAGTGTTGTGTTGTGCAAACCCTGTCATCTTGGTTTTTCCCCTAGCTTGGGGGTGGGTTGCTTCAGTCCTATGGATGGGAGGTGAGCTCCCACTAGTTACGAATCCAATACTGTTGTTGTGCAAAAAATCTAGTTGGATGGAGGCCCTATTGTGGAGAATTTTGTTACTATATAAAGTTATTACTGTTCTATGTTGTATAAGGAAATGAATGTGAATATTAACTATGTTTAAGTGCATCTACAATGTTGGAAATGTAAAATGTTATTAAAGTTGGTTATTTCTGTGTTGTATGTTAAGCTTATTGAACTATATTATGGAAAAATATGGAGTAGAATATTACATATATAAAAAAACAAGGGGGTCTATAATGGCTTTTGCTATCTTTTCTCTTAAGGGAGATAGTAAAAGAAGTTTTATGTAGCTCTTGTTAATACATATTAATGTTGTAGTAGCCTATAATGTGTGCATCCTATTAGAGTGAAAGACCTCCTTGAAGTTGTATTATATTACCTATGAGGCACATAAAAGAATCATGTTAGTAATTGTGGTTTCAACAATAGTTATGAAGTTAATCTATGCATTATATGTATCCTTCATTCTATGTTATAAAAAGAAAAATAAAAATTCTCTTTATGTGTGGTAGAAGTTAGACTACATATTTATGTTGCCCAAGGTTAACTGAGCTCCAAAAGTTGTAGGCTACGTGCTCATATTTAAATATGAATTTATCATTAGGAGTACCCATGAGTGTAATCAATAAAAGAGAGGAACTTATTTTACAACTCCATCTTTGGTTATTTATGTTTAAAAAGAAGTAAAATACAAATATATCATGAATAAACTTATAGTATCATGAAGAACTGACTGACTAGTAGGAAAGACATTATTATGGATGCACTACTGTGAACATTATCATGTTTTATCTACTTGAGATTTATATTGTAGTCTTCCTACTTTGTTCAAGCATATTTGAGAAGTCGGTTTAATAGGAGAAAGGAAATAAAGATAAAGAATGCAATCAAAACAGATATGTTGCTATGACTATAATTTCGTGTAAATGGGACTATCGTATAACTTGTAGTAAGAAATAGAGGAGCTCTTCGAAATATATATATAGCATGTAATAAACTTCATCCCTATCCCCTGGCTTTAGAGCCTGAAGCAATAATGTAAAACTAAACAAAAAAATATAATAAGGAAAAAGGTAACACAAAAAAATAAGTGATGGAAGAGGGGAGTGTTGGAGGGAATTTTTGCTCTATGTTGCAGGGGCGCGACTAGCCTGGAATCTGCGGCCTCCTCCTAAGGGGATGGATGCTCTTAAAACCCCCTATCTTCTTCTCATTTGACATAGCAACCTAATAAATCTCTCGTGCTCGCTTATCGAACACCACCCATCTCCACCTTGCAGAGTCGCCCAACACCATCTTGAAAACCCTCCCTACTTTCTCCTCTGTGGCCATCTCCCTTTCTTTTTCTGATACTTGCAACCATGCACTCAAAAGAAATATGTAAACTAAAAACAAAAAGGTAGGTTTTCTTGGCAGTGCACCTAATAAGGAGGATATGTAATAAAATAGGTTGAGTAAGCGAATCTCCCAAGGGAAAGAAATAATTTAATGCAATATACATTTTCTTCTATATAACCTACATGGGCACCATGTGACTTTCAAAATGGATGCCATATGTTATTATTTTTTAGCTATGTATTTTAACTATGTTTCCTTCCATTACTTGAGTTGCACGAGTTAAGACTTATTCGCTAGGGTAAGTTTTGGTAAATAGTCATTCCATCACCAAAGTATGGAGATGCATTCTACAACGTAAGCTCTATAAAATTTCATCTACAATGAAATACTAAGATATAGTTATATTAATTTTATGTGGGGATGCTAACATCCATGCCACTACTAGATTGATAGTGTTAATATATAATATCATTATAGTTCAAATGTTAATATTCCAGGTAAAACCTTATAGTGTGACGTCCACCTCATTGAAGACAGGTTCATACGCCAATATTGAAAATTATTATTGATAAACAAATAACAATGTGAATAAGATTACCAATAGAACTATTTTACCACATTGTAAGATAATATTAATGTTAACAAAACATAACAAATATTTATTATGCACATTGCATTGATATTGGTGGCAGTACCTTTTAATAACGATTATTCTTTTGAAGGTTGATCACAATATTGAAGTTTATGGATTTTACATCTATATTTAAAATCAATAACTATAGAGTTAATGTTACTTATATAATATTAAATTAACAAATATTAAGATGTATGCCTAATGAATTTATTGTTAATATCATATTTAATATTAGTAGTCAGGCTAATATTAATATTTATGGGATTGATATTTGTAAATTAATAACCATATAATTAATATTAATATTAATACTATCTTGCCAAGAGGAGTTAATACTAGTAACAAAAAGCCAATATTAGATAATGTTTTATTTATTAACCTTATAGTAATGATAATGATATAAGAGTTAATAGCATGTTAATAGGATTGGTATTAACCTAAGTGACAAAGGGAAATAATGGTGTTTAATATTGATGTGATAAAATAGATATTAACATTTAAAATTATTATCTCTAGAATTAATATGAATATTAATGACACTATCAATAGATGTAGTATTGACATTGATACTAATAGTAACAATAATATTAAGATTATAAAGAAATCCATGAATAGAAAGGGTAAAGATTAGGTCTAGTAATTTATTTGTTAATCAAGTTAATAATGATCATGATATAATGGTTAACCTAAGTTTTAAGATTTTAGTAATAATCAATGTGGGCCTAAATGCAATATCTTTGATGTGTACATAGATAGGTATGATCAATGTGCACATATTCATAATAATGTTATCATCAAATTAACATTTTTGTAAGTACAATAATTAGCCATAGACCCAAGATTGAATTCATGTTAATCGATAAGGAGTAGAAGATCTAACTATACCTTGAGTAAAATTAGCAGTTATCCTGCTTTTATAAGTCAATAGTTATAACACAAGCCTTAACATCATTAAATTTACAAGATTAAGGGATGTTAATGACATGCAATAGATGAATTGACTTGATGATTATCCTCCCTTGCGGTGTCAAAAGTATTATTTATGACCAAATAAACACTAATGTTTATACCATCGCCCAAATCTAGTAGCATTTGTAGCTCTCAATGCTAAATCAATAAGGATAATAGTAGAGATTGCAAACTCATAGTATGATTAGTCAATTGATACGTGATAGTTCCTATGCTTTTTTAAAAAAAATTGTAAGTTATGTTCACGTTCTAAGAGTAAAATTTAGGGCATGACATCATAACAAGTCACATTAAAAGTATGAAAAATGATGTGATAGAATATACATATATCAAAAAGTGTAATTGAATGCACAAGTTATAGACTAAATTTTTTGTTTTGCATTTATGACACCCTAGCAAAATTAATAATATCACACCATATATAATAAAATGGATGCCAAATCTTAATTTTAAATAAGTAATTAACCAAATAAATTGATATGAAAATATTAAATTTATTGGAATTGCCATATAAATACTGTGAAAGATACAAAGTTAACCTAAAAAATTACATACTTCCAAAAGAATCACACATATGCACATAGTGTAAACACAAAATTATTCAAGTTTGGACAACAAAAGTACTTTGTTCAAATCCACAAGAAATTACTTTGTTTATAATTTTAATCAATTTAAAAATTCAAAAATAAATCTTCACTATAAATAAGTCATTTTATATTATTGTTAAAGTTGGCTAATTAGCACTTACAAACCATACTCCAGTTACGAATTGATAATAAAATTCTATTATATTCCTTTATAAAAAAACATTTAATATATATCATATTAATATATATTTCCGGCAACAATAACATCATAAACAAGTTCAAACCACATGCAATTACCTATGTTTATATTATTTATCTATTTTCTTATAAATCATTTTATATTTATTAATAAAAACTACAATTTACACAATTTGTAAAATCAAACCACTTGAACTTTGAAAAATAAAATTCTATTATATTCCTTTCAAAAATCATAATATATACCATTTTAAAAAATAACATACTCTAAAATTTAAAAAAATAGAAAACCAAGAGATTGTTTATCTATATCCCTATAAAATCATTTTACATTAATAATAAAAACTACAATTTATGTTTTAAAAAACAGACCACTTGAAATTTTAACAAATAAGATTCTAGCTTGTGGAAAGCCGATGGAAAATGAAGTGCACTCCATGGAAAAGAAGGATTTCGAAAAATCAAGCATTGGAAATTGAGGCGGGCCAAGATTTGATAAATCACAGGCAAAACAGGCGCTGGGATCAAGTAAGAAGCAAGGTGAGGCTGATCCAGATGATGTGGATTCCGGAAACAAAATCCTGGTGGATCCAGGAGGAAAGGATATTTCAGCAGCTAATCTTGTGGGCTCCCCTGCCGGTCAAAAAAATGAAAAATCCAAAGGTGTGGTGGGGACCACTAGCAACATTGGAGGCAATCGCAAACCATGGACCTCTTTGTTTGGGGTAAAACCAAATGGAAAGTCATTTTTCCCTCCAGTGCAAAATATCTCTAACCTTGGAAAAGGTAAGTTTGCAATTTCTGTGCCAGATCTGTTAATTGATCATAATATTGCTTTAATGGAAAGAACCCTGGTGGGGAAATTTATGGGCCCTAGACCAAACATTGAAGTGGTCAGGGAGTTTGTCAAAAAAAAATGGAGAACTAATAGAAAAGTTTCAGTCGCAGCTCTCCCAAAGGGCTTTTTCGCGTTTGAGTTCACTTGCAGAGAGGATATCTTAGCAGTTAGAAGTGGTGGTCCATGGGTTATAGGGAAATCATCCCTGGCTCTAAAGAAATGGTCTTCTAATCTGGACCTCTCAGACTCTATTTTTGAGAATTTCCCAGTATGGGTCAGACTCCCAGGCCTTCCCCTAGAATATTGGAACGAGGATGTCTTTTATGGTATTGCAAGCTACTTTGCAGAGCTCCTTTCTATTGATTCTATGACAGCTGCTAGAAAAAGGCTAGTATTTGCAAGAATATGTGTAGGGGTCTCTCATAGTGTTGACCTTCCCTCATCAATCAAGATTCAGTCGAAGTTGGGATTCTGATTGCAGGACATAGAGTTTGAAACTATCCCTTTTGCTTGTTTCAAATGTAAAAAATCTAGGCATTGGGCTAAGAAATGTCTGTTAAATGCCACCAAAGAGAAAGAGAAACCAGCTGGTTCTTTGAAATCTATATGGCGACAAAAATCAGAAGGAGAAATCCTTGAGAATAAAGAGTCTAATGTTCAAAGCACTTCAACTAAGGCTAATGGTGATATGGGAAATAATTGTGAGATTCCACAGGAACTCCAACATAAGGATTTTGAGAATACCTTAACAACTATGGAAAAAGAAGCTAGTGAGGACCAGACGGTTGGTGAAGAAAAGCAGAGTCAGGAAGCTAGCCCCTTATCCCAAGAGTTGAGCCCAGTTGAGAAAATAGATGGGAACCCTGGTTTGGAGGATATTCCTATCTAGGGGTTGTCCTTGGAGCTGAATATCCCTCTTCTTCTCCCTTCCTCTGAATTTTTTTTCCTTCGGGTGTAGATCACTTTACGGATCCTAATTCCTCAGAACTAGTTAAGGATTCATACGATAATCAAGACCATTCTACTGATCTTTCTAATAACTATTCAACCTTTCATTTGAATGGAATCATGGAGACATTACCCTGGGAGAAAAAAATTCTTACTGATAAGGAATGGGAGTCAAGTAAAGAGACGTATAGTCAAGAAGAGACTAATAAAGAAGAGGTTTTATCAAAGAAAAAGAAAAAAAAAATAATGGAAGACTCCAAGTGGCATTTCTACCAGATTAAAAGCAAAGGCAGACTGTGGAGCAACAAAGAACTCTCGAGGGAAAAAGTCAACTAAATGGACAAGAGAGCATAATAGTTTTCAGGATATTGCGGATGGTTTTCAAAAAACCATCCCGGAGTGCCTCAACTCCCCTGGTAACTCATGAAGATCATGTCTTGGAATATCACGGGACTTAATAATCCCCACAAGAAGGATGTTCTGCACAATTTTGTTAGAGATCACAAGCTTGATATTCTCCTTATTCAGGAAACTAAAATGTCAAAGGAAAAAATGGAAAAGATAAAACTGTTTCAGCATTGTAGTACACATGGAAACAACTCGAATGGTGCTTCAGGAGGTATTATTACCTTCTGGAATAGTCATATAATCAAAGGGGATCCGATTTTGGAAGGTACAAACCATATTGCTACTAGATTCACCCATATTAGGGATAATTTCAGCTGGATCCAATCTAATATCTATGCCCCCAATGGAAAAGGTCTCAAAAAATCCTTCTAAATGGAGCTGGCCGCCTTTAGGAGGATTTTTGACAGAGAGTCTTGGGTTGTCATGGGAGACTTTAATACTCCCTTTACTTTAATATCCCAAAAGCCTATGACAGAGTTGACTGGAAATTCTTGTTTAAAATTTTTAAGGCATTTGGGTTTTGCAATAGGGTTCTTCAAATGGTGGAACAACTTGTGTCTACTGCTTCTATATCTGTAATGGTTAATGGATCTCCTATGACTGTCTTCCAAAGTTCCAGAGGTCTAAGACAAGGAAATCCTATTTCTCCTATTTTATTCACTATTATGGCTGAAAGTCTTGGAAGAAATTTGAAAAGGTTAATCGATAATAGATCCCTTCTTGGTCTCAAACCGTCCTCAAGCAATCTAATTTGTTCTCATCAACAATTTGTTGATGATACCATGCTCTTGGGAAAATCTTCTCTCTTGGAGGGAAAAAATTTGAAATCTCTGCTGGATGAGTATGGGAGGGCATCAGGACAGATGATTAATAAACAAAAAAGCTCTCTTTTGTTCTTCAACACTCCTATTCACAGACAAAATAAAATTGTCAGAATCCTTGGTTGCAGGGTGGAGTCCTTGCCTGCCACCTATCTTGGCTTACCCTTAAGCCTTAAACCCCCAGAATCCTTTTAGATTTTGTTGGTTGAGAGGTTCAATAAGAAGCTTGTTGGCTCGAAAGGAGCTCTGTTAAGCCAAGTGGGTAAACTTCAACTCCTCAAAGCTACTCTTCACAATTTGTTGATTTATGCTCTGAGCCTCTTCAAAATCCCTGCTAAGTTTGCAGATGCTATTGAAAAGATTCAAAAAAGATTTCTTTGGTCGTGTGTTGAAGAAAAAAAAAGACTGCCTCTAATAGGATGGGATCTGGTGTGTAGACCGAAAAAGGTCAGAGGTTTAGGTCTTAGAAAAATTAGAATGGTTAACAAGATTCTTCTAGCTAAACAAATTTGGAGAACATTTTGTCCTTAGGGGAATGGACTGATATCCTAGCAAGCAAATATTTGGAGAGTAATAGATCCCTTATAATAATGAAGGAATACCATCTTCTTCCCAGAGGCTCAACCTACTGGAATAATCTGATTAACAGAAGAAAATTTGTTGAATCTAGAGTGGGTTGGCAGGTTAGAAGTGGAAACCAAACTATATTCTGGGAGGATAGATGGTTGTTTAATGAGCCCCTTATAAAAATTGATTCCTTTAGCAGGTGGGCTGAGAATTGCAAAGCTCTTTTTGGCTCATATGTGAAAGACTATCATGTGGATGGAAAATGGGTGGATCTGTGCCTTGTCAGTCAGGCTCTTGCTCCTATTCAATCTTCTTTGCTGGTTGTCAGACTCTACCCTGATCAGATGGAAGATCGTATTGTTTGGAGTGATGAACCCTCGGGCAATTATTTTGTTTCATCATCTTTTTCCAGGCTTACTTCTTTCCAGGCTTCTCCCCCCTTCTGGTCGAAGGCTTGGTTCAAACATCTGGTCCCTAAAATCAATATCTTTTTATGGATCCTTCGCCAAAATAAGGTTCTCACGGTTGATAACCTCTGCAAGCGTGGCTTCCAAATACCTAATAGATATTTTCTTTGCAAGATGGAGGCAGAGTTAGTGCGTCATTTGTTTCTTCACTGTCCTTTTGCTGCCTCAATTTGGGAAAAAAATATTTGTTACTAGCAACTATCTTGGATTTTTCCCTTTTCTATTGAATATTTCTTCTCTCAATGGAAAGCCCCGACTCACAATCCTGTACTTCGGTACTTGTGGGATTTCTCTTTCCCTCATGTTACTTGGGGTCTTTAGAAAGAACGAAACAACATAATTTACAGAGATAAAGAAGCACCGGTGGATATTTTTTTTGATAAAATAATCAGATTTCTAAAAGAAAATGTCAATGCTATTTCCCAAAAGGTTAGCAACTATGAGAGAGTGGCTCACTCGTCCTATGATCTTAAGGTTGCTAAGGAATGGAATATAAGTCTTGATTTTCCCTGTGCCCCCAAAACAGCTAAGAATAATAGAGAGGGTGTTTGCTGGTCTCTTCCACTTTATGGATGGGTCAAAGCCAACTTCGATGGAGCGGCTAAAGGGGGGCCGGCGGGTTACGGCAGAGTCATAAGGGATTCCTTTGGAAACTTTCTAGGAGAGGCTACCACTCCCCTTGGATCTCAAACCAATCACCTGGCTGAGGCTGCTAGAGCTTTTCATATTATAAATTTGGCCCATAGTCTAAATTTTAAAAACCTTTGGCTTGAAGGGGATTCCAAAAATATTATTGATTATCTTTTAGGTAGGTCCCCACCCTCGTGGACTATTAAGTCTTGGATTGATCATGCTATCTTGACCTTAGCCAAGTTTGATAATATAAAGATTTCACATGCCTATAGAGAAGCCAATGCTGTAGTGGATTTTTTTGTGAATGAAGGGGTTAGGAGCAAAGGACAGTGCACTTGGCTAAATATTAGTGAATCAAGCATTAATGTTTGGGCCTTATTGAACTATGATGCGTCACATGGGCAAGAAGCATGTCACCTCATTAATGATGATAGGACAGGGTAATTACATCACAATCATTAGATTGTATGGGACCGAGCTTAGTCTCTTAATCTATAAGGTTTCCTGGCATGCTTTGTGGGCTCTTAGATTTGGCAAGATCATTTCAAGTAAAGATTTCATCTCTGTTTGCCCCACTGTGCTTGCCAAAATGGGTGGAGACAGCATACAAGAAATACTAAAGCGTGGAACAAAGTAAAAAGTGGGGGTTTACTCCCTTTTCTGGAAAACCTACATGGGTCTAATCAGGAGGCTACTAAGCTTTTTGAGAAGAATTGGAAAAATGGGGAACTTACCCTTTTTGGTAGGAAAGTTGAGCTCGATGAAAACCTTATAGCTAAAGTGACTGGAATTTCCACTGATGGACACAAATCTTTTAGGGATAGGGTTTTCTCTGATGAAGCTGTCATCAGATTTCTGAAGAAAGAGAAGGAAAGAATGAAACTGGTGAAAATTTCTAACAGCTACTTCGAAGTTGACACCATAAAATCACTCTAGAGAAAATTTCTTCGTGTAATCATGGAGTATATTACTGTGGATGGTCGCTTCACCATGGTCTACGGCTATCACTTTTCCCTACTCAACCATTTCCGCTACAAGGTCAAGGTTTCTATTCCCTTCTATCTTCTCTATTCTTTGAGAAAAAGTCTGGATGATCACAAGAAAAAACAAAAAAGATACCCTATTTTGCATACTAGTTTGATTAGGTTAATTGTTGAACATTACCAAAATATGCCTGCCCCTACTAATTTGGACGCCCCTCCTGATTCTGAGGAGGATGATATCGAACCCAGCTGCTCGAGGAATTTTCCCAATTTCAGCCCAGTTATGATGGTCCTTAGCCCGTCCTCTGTCCAAATTGGTAAGAAAAGCCTTAACCCCCATTCTGTTAAAGCTTGTACTATGCCTAAGCCGGGTAGTTCTACCCTTAAAACTAGAAGTGTTGGTAAGAATCTACCGGTTAAAAACCTTGTGTCATACTCTTAAGACTCTCCTGATTATGAGGATTCTTGTGCTAACAATACTTCATCCTTTGCTACCCCGTCGTTGGACAGAGATGCTAGAATTGGTTCCCTTATAACCCCCAACCCTGCTAAAAATTGCTTCAACCTTGAAAGGGAACCCACTATGGATGTCTTGGGTTTAGCTAGTTATAATGCTGCTGACCATTTTAGAATTTTGAAATGGATCTTTCATGAAATCAACGAGCTAAAAATAAAAAACTGGGCCCTTCAAAGTAAACTGGAAGAAATGGGATCCAAGGTTATGACGCTTGGAAAGAAAGAGGCTGAGAAAAAAGATCATGGTGCCAGTAAAGAAACCCAGAACCAAGCGGGCATGGACAGAAGGGTTGAAATTGAGTTGGATAAAATGAAAAATACTGTTAAAATTATAGCCGAGCAGAACAATAGGATGGCAAGACACAATGCCATCATCATCAATGCCATGACTGAAAAATTGGACAAAGCTCAATAGGGGTCTTTGATGGTTGACCTAGAAGAGGTCAATGATAAAAGATAGGATGAGGATGTTGGTATTTCAAAGAGAACTAGGGCTAATTTGAAGAGGAAGGCCTCCCACAATCGCGAAATGATTCAAACCTTCACATGGGTGTGTACAAGACATGTAGAACCTAGAGGTCAAACCGAGTCTTGGCCTCCAAGACTCCGGGTTAGCTGGGCGCTGGTCTTTGTTGGCTTTTCGGCCTGTTTTTTTGTCTTACCCCTCCTAGCCTTTTTGTGGGTGGCTTCTATTTTTAGTTTTTCCTTTTTTGCAACTCTATTTTTTCTATTGGACTTTTTTAGTCCTTTCTCTTTGTTGTAAACTTGGTGGGTCCTTGTAAAAACCCGCTTTTTACCCTTTATCAAAAAATCAGATGCAGGAGCACTTAGTTGCACATGCAATTGACATCACCCAAAAAGATTTTCAATTGTTTATTTTACTTTTGGTTTGCTTGGGTTTTGTTTTGGAATATCACAACATTGGGATACATGTGGAGTGATCAAATTTAAAAGAGTTTAAAAAAATTTGTACTTTGGCTTCGACACACAATAGGAAATTTTATCGAAATAATAGTTTCTAGAAATCGGTGAAGTTTCATTGGTGAATCCTTGCATAGGCGGATTGTTAGAGGAATCCTAGATTTAATGGTGAAGATTTTGTAATCATATCTCACATGGTTTGGGACATATTAAAACTTTGTTCTCGAGACTAATAGATTACAAGAAGTTTAATATCTCAATATTTTGGTAGGCTGGAGTGAATTTTTTTTGTAGGGTACCTGAGGAAATCATAATAAGCCTACTTGCTAATTTTTGTTCAGTTCATACATATTTGAATTTTTTTCTTGCCAACACTCAATTCCATTGATTGGCATAGTTGCACAAATAGATTTTTCTCATAATTGTTGGTATAATTTCATAAAATTTCCAATGCCTTGTAAGATGCAAGAAGACAAAGGTTTATACTCTACCCAAATACAATTTAAAACATCCATAACCATGTGATTTGAGGTTTCATTTGAATGTGACATGAACACTATGTTGCAACTCAAGGTTTATTAATACGTAGATGTATGAAGAAAATTGAGGGGCATCATTGTTTAAGATATTTAAATGTAAGATAGTTGTGTGGAATGTCAACAAGTGCGAATCGCCTCACTCACTCCTCAAATTTAGATTTTAATATTCCAAAATGTAGTGACAAAAAATGTATCCCTTTACATTTTCACACTTGTTAGGGCCCTCCTAAAAAAACGGACTTAATAATGCCTTAATTTAGTGTTGAAAAATGTATCCCTTTACATTTTCACATTTTTTTGGGCCCTCTTAATTAAATTGAGCTTAATTAGGCCTTAACAAGCCCTTTTATTCATTTACAAGCCTCATAAATTAAATTTTCTAAAGGGGAAACCCAACAATAATTAATTCCAATACATAACACTTTACCTTGAGCAATATGTGTTCCAAACTTCTAGGAATAGGAACCTGGGACCCATTCGCCCATGGGTGAATGGGTCCTCCATAGACCTTTGAAGGTCCATTTTTACAATATGTTTTGGTGGTATTTTTATCATCCCAAATTCAAATTTCAAATGTTAGCTTGTAATGTTTGAATTTTAGGAAATTGTGGATAAATGTTTCGAAATACAAGGTTGTTTTATCAAATCAACTAGAATTTTTGAAGAGAAATTTCAAAAGATCCAAGATTATGGTCAAAAGCATTCAAGCGCAGAATTATCAAGGATTTATTTTATCATTCAAGGTCTCAAGAATTATGTCAAAGTTATGTTCAATCACGCATGTTTTTGGAGCTAACATTGTAGTGCAGGTTTCAAGATCTAATCCAAGCATTCAAGTCAAAGATGCAAAGAAAGATTCAAGTATCAAGATCCACATCCACTAAAGACATTTCATGCAAGATCAACATCAATATTTCTATCCTTCAAGGGTTTCGTGAGTTGCAACATTGAGTTGTTCATTCATCATTTCTTTCATGCTATTTCATTTCATTTCAAGGTTTAATTACTAAAATGGGTTTTGACCAAGGAAAACCCATATTCACCTAAAAACAAACATTTGTGAGCACCCTCTTTGTGTGTTGTAGATTTGCAGGTTCATAGGTTGAAGAAAATTTGAAGATATCAAAAGTGTAAAATTGCAAAGTTGCATTTGTTGTCACCTTTGTTATCATCTCACATAAACTCAAATCTTGAATTTATTTCCAACTATCTGAATGTGAAACCCAAACCATCTAGAAGTGAGAAAATAGGAGTAGAGGACCCATAAATCAATTTTGAAAACCTCTACAAATATCCATTCACCTATAGATGAATGAGTCCCAAGATTCCTTCCAAAAGCAACATTTTGTAAGAGGTACAAAACATTTTCCCCTTCTCAGATTTTCCAAAGGTTCACTTTTTTTGTTAGTCCTATATTTCATCTATCAGATCCAACCTTTACATGTCATGAATGAGTGCATTTTTTATTTTTAATCCTTCTCCCAAAACCCATGTCCATTCATTTATGTCAAAGAGCTATCTCAAGTGATGCAAGAGCATCCATAGCCTCGTGCAATCTTGCATCACCAAAAAGAGGTTTGAGTTGGTTTTGTTTCATTGTTGGTGTAGAATTTCATAATATTTGTGAAATTAATTTTTTGCATGTGTGGAAATGCAATGACATGTCTTGTAAATGTAATTTCAAATTGCTTTTAAAATTTGACTCAATTTGAATGTGGAGATAGTGGTGAATAATGTGAAAAAGCCAAAAAAGGCAAGAAAATCAAAACAAAGGCATGGCTTTCTGGGGAGTTTTTTCTTTTTAATTTTTGATTTAAAACTTCATTCCTAATGTCCTAAAAAATAGGAACCTAGAGGTGGGCACCCAGGAGTGGGAAAAATCAAGGTTTTCTTTCATTGGTGAAAGAAGAATTTCAATAAAAGCACTGGAATCATCCTGGGAGTGGTGGAGTTAATGTTTTTTGTTTTAATGAATATTTTCTTGATTTTTCAATACAAGATTGGTCAAATTGTTAGGGATGGTGTTGCAATTGGGAAGATTGGTCTGAAACTTAATGAAATTCATCCCAAATTGATGCAAATTCAATGCAAATGACAATCCAGAGTTTGACAAAAGGAAATTTCATTCATTTTGCAACTAAGTCTTTCCAGAAAGAGAAGAAGGGGGAGACTAGAGCATAGCATACCATAGGTTTATTTCAAGAGATGTTGTTGTATATTTTTGGTGGTGTGCAGATGTGTTGAAGTTTCCTAGAGTTGCAGAGAAGAAATCTATAGTTGGGTTGTTGTGAGATCGGTTTATTTGCAGGAGAAAGGTTTTGAAGCAACCTTGGATTGTTGAAGGAAATAATTTGGTTTTCATTTCATATTTCTTGCATTCCCTGGGCATGTGAAGAGCCCACAACCCTCATAGGTTGTAATTTTTTTGTGTGAATTGTAGGTGTGAAGGTTGCACTGCAACCTTGGATATTTGTGTGTGAATTTTCTTTTCATATTCTAAGTTTTGGTGTGAATTTTAATGGGAATGTAAAAACCCCAACCCAAGAGGTTGAATGTAATTTTGGTATGATTTTCCATTATTTTGAATGAGAAGTTGGTTGGCTACAAGTTACAACTCAGCTGAGCAAGTTACAAAGAATTGTAAGCCTTTTGGAGTTGAATTTAATTAAAGGGTTTGTGAGAGAAATTTGTGAGTTTATGTGAGATAAACTTAATTAATTTACCTCTCATCCATTAGGGTATGTGTAGGATCATGATGGTCCAAAAAGTAGCGATATGATGAGTATTTGTAGGGTATGTGGCTGACGAATTTATTTTTACCTAGAAAATTGATGAAACGAAAAAGGTTTTTAAAGGAGATTCTCAAATTTCCACTAATATAAATTATGCTTTACTTTCAATTTAATAAATAATTATTATTCATTTTCTATTTGAATTATGACTAAAGTCCTGATTGATAGGTTGATTGAAAAAAATCTATTATAGCTTTCAAATGGTATCACATTTTTTGAATCTGAAATAGGTGTCATATTATATGCTGTGCATACTATAGGGTTAAAAAAAAATGAATTTCATGAATTTTTGACCAAGTTAAGGTGGTCAGACATACGAATTTTTATATTTTTTAAAAGTTGTAATAAAAAATTCATAATTAATTATTTACTTCAAAAAAACTTACAAAAAAATATGCAATGTACTGGGAAATGAGTCCTCTAATTTATATCTAAACATTATAAAAAATATTATCATTTTATTGTGGTTAGGGTGGTCGACAAACACCTACTTATTTTTTCCCTAAAATTTAAGTACTAATGTATTTAAAATTCTCAAATTCACCAAATAGATTTTTTTTTTTTTTAAAAACCTAGTAGTTTAGGAAACTACATTCAATTTTCTATGGGACCTGTTCTTACATATTTTTGAAATAATATAGATAACTTGTTCAAATTTTTACGTCAAATTTCCTAACTCTAATTTTTCTAAATTTTTCACCACTTAAGGGCTTGTTTTTTCCATGTTGATCTTGCACATACCCATCAGTGGTATCAGAGCCAGAAGATCTTGAGTGTGTAACAGATTGTCAAAGAGAGGCAGTTGCACCAAGATTGAGCTTGTGGGTATTGGAGGAAATGTATGCAATAGGAGCCCATCACGGTAGAGGAAGAGGAAGAGGAAGAGGAGATAATTTTTTTAGAAATGATGATTTTAGATCATTGAGAAGGTAGGTTGAAACTTTTCAAAATGAGATAAGGAGAGTATTTGCAAGAAATAGAGACCCAAGGATTATTCAGATGAAGATGAAGATGAAAGTAAAGAGAATGCAAGTTTAGATACTAAGAAAAGAGAAGAAATTTCAGCAGTTGCAAATGACCCACTATTGAAAGCTTTAAAAAAAATGGGAAAGAGACCAAAAATGGATATACCTACCTTTAATGGAAGCCTAAACCCAAAAGAATTAATAGATTGGTTGAATGAGATGGAGGAGTATTTCAAATTTGAAGATATAGAGGATCCATACAAAGTAAGATACGCAAAAACAAGGTTGAAAGGACATGCCTCCATATGGTGGAGAGAGATTCAATTAGAAAGGGGAAGAAGAGGAAAATTAAAGATTAGCATATGGGATAAAATGGTGGAGAAACTTAAAAGACAATTTATTCCTATGGATTATGAATTGGACCTACTCAAGAGAATACAAGGTTTGAGATAGAGTAGAAAGAGTGTGAAAGAATATACAAAAGAATTTCATAGAATTCTTATTAGAACTAGACATTTCGAGGTGAACAAAGAAGGTTGCAAGATACTGAACCATCAATTTTGGGGAGTTACTATGTGCTTCTCTTGCACTCTTAGGATCTTTCACCTAAAAGGAGAGAGATAAAACCCTAAAATTGAGGTGGTTCACTCAAATAAAGGAATGTGAGATGGAATTATAACTAAATGAAATGATCTAGGTGCTACTAGGCAATGAAATTGATTGATTATGAAGGCAAAACTAATGAAATGTGCAATGTTTGAAAACATAGTGAGGTTTACAAAATTCTTAGAAAGATAACTAAAAACACAAATGAAACTAAACAGAAAGTTGTAATTTAGAATATGTGCACTTGTGAGACTGATGAAGACTGGAAAGCACTCTAGAAATATGGTAAATTTGACTTTATGTTGACTGGGACTCATTCGCCTAGAAACTAGTTTCTACTCACTGGGTATCTAGATCTGCATCTAACTCTAAAAGTCACCTCATGAGGGACCCATTCACCATCCATGGAAAATCAATCCACTTTCAATTTTCTAGAAACTCAAATCTCAAACCTGCATCTTGTCACTTGTACAGTACTTCTTGATGGAAACCCGAATCGGGATCTCAGAAAATTCTTGCAAAATAGCTTAAATTGGTTGTCTAATGGGGGGTTTTCCTTGGTCAAACCCCTAATTGGGTAATCAAACCTTGAATGGACAAAAATATACATAAAACCCTAGCCTTTTAAGTGTGTTAAAGACTAGGAAAATATGAAGTATGTCAAAACCCTATTCTATTGTGCTAGAATAAGATGTGCAAATGTGATTTGAATGTGTACCATAGAAAAATGGATCATTGACATTTTCATGGTATTTTAGGTCTTTCTCTCATGATGTTTGACTTGTCTTGCTTTGATTTAATGTTGCAATGTAACTTATGCATTCACACTAGGTCCTAAATATTCAAATTATGACATCTTGTGAAGGTGTTATGAAGTTTTGTAACACATTTCTACACTTTTCTAGACTTTTTTCATTATAATTCACCTAAAAATCACCTTTTCATCACTTGTAAAGTCCTATTTTAAAGTGTTGTAAAGTCTTGTAACAAGATCTCACACTTTTCTAGGCTTAATTTCATTATTTACACATTTCTTATGCTTTATTTGACCCCTTTATGCATTCATAAGACTTAATTAAGTGTATTTTTTAATGTAAACCCGAAAAATAACATTAAATGTAACTTAATTCCTGACACCCACTTATAAGCCCAAGGTGGGACCCATTTTCCATGGGTGGTGAATGAGTCCCTCTTGGCTCCAAATTCAAAATAATTCAAAAAAAATTCGGGTTTTTATTTAAAAAATACCTTATGCCGGCATGTAATGAGGTATTATTGGGTTATTAGGGCATAAGTGTGTATAAATAAGTGTTTTTCTCCTCACTTTACATCTCTCCCAATCATCAAGTTCACTTGCATTCATCAATTAGCATTCAAGCACTTTGCATCATTTAATCAAGCATTCATCAAGCATCTTGGAGCAGCCATTGACATATCTTCATATTTTTTCAAAAAGGTTGTGGTGATTTTAGGAAATTTTCATATTTTTTATTCATCTTTCCTTGTTCATTTCATCCCATTTCTTCATTAAGGGCTTGATTACCAAAGTGGGATTTGACCAAGGAAAATCCCTATAACCTAACCCTTAACCATTTTTCCCCTTTAGCATGTGTGTTTGCAGACTTTTGTATGTAGATTTATCAAGCAATTAGGTGTTAAAAGGTGGTCAATAAGTCAAAAAAGTGTTTCAAGTCAACTAAACCCTATTTCAAGCTTGGAGACAACCTACAGTTCATTTTATGTAGATTTGACTTTGTCAACCCGACAAGAAGACAAGTGCAGATCTGGAGCTACATAATTGACCATTGATTTCATAG
>VDFB02351962.1:0-27694 GCA_007258455.2 Sequoia sempervirens | reverse complement strand
TTGTTCTTCCTATATTGGGATTATCATCATTTGTAAATAAATGCAAGGATCTTCTCATCTGGCATATAAAAATGTTAGTTCTATTGTAGTTGTTTACATTTCTTTCAAAATCGCATTCTTTATTATTGCATGCAAAAAAAGAAAAAAATCAAAACACTCAAAAAACAAGCAAAAGCAAGCAGTTTCAGAAACAGTGAGAATAGGGGTTTCTACAGTGGTATCAAAGTGGTTTCCTGCCAGCCTTAGGGTTTGGGATTCATATGCAGCCATAGGAGGTTGGGCCTCACAGATATTACACTCGCAGGAGAGCTTTGATTGACAGGGAACAGGGAGTGAACAGGCAGCCGGGAACCATGGCTGATAGAACAGAGATTCCTCAAAACCCTAGGGATGATGATGCAGAGGTCTTACATACTCTTAGAGATCTTCGTACAGGACAACAGCAAGTAACTGATGTATTACAGCAATTGACCGTGGCGATACATAGGATTGGTTCACCTAGGAGGCCATCACCACGACGTGATGAGGCCAGGAGTGATGCAGGTTCACGGAGGATACCCAGGACTGTGTCACGGACAACGGATAGGCCTACCGTCCGATTTTTGTGAGACAGGAGCCCGATGGGCCTATGGTAGATGAGGAGCCTGAGGCAGTGTTCACTGATATTCTTATGGCAGTGAACGACGAGTGGGAGTTATTGACCCCAGAGGTCAGAGAGAGGATTACTTTTGACAGGTTTATCACACAGAGGCGAGAGCATTACAGGAATAGGCCGGATAGGAGGCCTAGGCATCAGAACAGTGACCTGAAGCGCGCCACAAACAAGCTCTCTTTGGCTATGTTTGACTGCAGCAGTAAGGTTATAGCTCAGACTTGGATTAGTAAGCTGGATACCTTCCTTACATTGTGTCCCATGGCAGAGGAGGATGTTATCAGATATGCTACCTTGCACCTTGAGGGAGCAGCTTATGACTGGTGGCATCATGGGATGGTGACACTTCAGCACGATCGTATCACCACTTACCAGGAGTTCGTGGATAGATTGGTGGAACGATTCGACAAGAAGGATCCTGAGTCTTACTTCAGAGACTTGGCCCAGTTGAGACAGGTTGGTAGTTTGGAGGCCTACATAGGAGACTTCCAGTGGTTGTCCGTGATGGTTCCCAACATATCAGAGAGGCGTCTAGTTGTGCTCTTCGTGGAGGGATTGTTGGAACCACTGAGAGGTTGCATCAAGGCATTTGATCCTCTTTCATTACAAGAAGCTTTGAAGAAGGCGTGTAGCATGGAACTTGCAGCACCATCTAGCAAGTTCAACTCCAGAAATACTACTTCCTTCAGGGACAATAAGTGATTTAACAAGAATAAGGAGAGATCTGATTTTAAGAGTGACTCAAAGAGTAAATCAGCAACACCCTTGGATCGTGAGACTCTTAATGATTTGCGCAGGAAGAAGCTTTGCTTCTACTGCAAAGGTCCCTACGACGCTAACCACGATTGTCCTTTGCGGCCTAAGGGTAAGGCCAATAGAGTTATGTGGGCTATTACGAGGATTCGGAATCTGAGAATTCCGAACAGCAGGAGAGTTCTGAGGAGTTAGAATCAGAGGCTTTGTCTAGGCGTAGGGCAGTATCGTAGCTCCAAACCGGAGGTCGTTGTCTAGCATTTTAGCGTGAGGGATCTTTTAGACTTCGTGGAGTTTTGGCGGGTCAAAAGGTTATCACCCTTCTAGACACAGGAGCCACCCACAATTTTATTGATGCTAGATTTGTGGAGAAGCGTGGACTCATAACCGAGGAGTTTGAGGGCATTCGAGTTAAGGTGGCTGATGGTTACACTCTCAGATGTGACCGTATGATTAAGGATCTTCCTTTGCGCCTGAATAATTATGAATTCAAGGCTGATTATTACGTAGTGAATATGGGAGATATTGATTTAGTTTTGGGCATGAAGTGGCTTCATTCCCTTGAGGAAGTCACACTTCGTCTCAAAGACATATTTAGGAAACCGATCGTATTTGAGTTTTTGTAGGCCATCAATCAACTTTGGAGATTCGGTTTGATGTGGATGGAAAGACTCATATTTTGAAAGCCATCCGAGACAACAACGTTAGGACCATTTCCTTCCGACAGATGGAGAGACTTATGCGTCATGACATGGTTGAGTGGGCTGCCGAGTGCACTTTGACACCTATACAGCAGGGACAGCATAAGATCGAGTATCATCCTGACATTCAGCAAATGGAGGTGTTCGCTGCAAGTTTTATGACATTCCACCAGGAGACTTCCGTGACAGGGGTATTGAGCACATCATAGAGCTTGAGGAGGGCGCTAAGCCTGTCATGATTACCCCTTACAGACATCCGAAGCGGCTTAAGGATGAGATAGAGAAGACTATCAAGGAGCTGCTTGCTATGGGTCACATTCGACCAAGTAAGTCACCATTTGCTTCTTCAGTGGTTCTAGTGAAGAAGAAAGATGGTACACTTCGTATGTGCATTGATTACAGAGTCCTGAATAAGAGGACCATCAAAAACAGGTACCCCATACCTCGTATAGATGAGCTTATTGATGAGCTCCATGGTGCCTATTACTTCTCGAAGATAGACTTGAGATCGGGATATCACCAGATTAGAGTCCGTGAGCAGGATGTTGAGAAGACTGCTTTCCGTTGTCATTGTGGACACTTCGAGTTTGTGGTGATGCCATTTGGGCTAACTAACGCTCCAACATATTCCAAATTCATCATGAATGGTCTTCCACTCACATTTGAGGAGATATGTACTTGTCTTCTTCGATGATATCTTGATTTACTGCAGGACATGGCAGGAGCACTTGGCTCATTTAGATACAATACACAACATTTTGGAGGAGTCCTTGTATGCCAAGGAATCCGCGGCGGTGATTTAGGATGATCGAAGCTATTATACTTAGGCCATATTATCAGTGCAGGGGGAGTGCGGATGGATCCCGAGAAGATCCGTGCTATTCTAGATTGGCCTACTCCAGTGAACCTTACACAGCTGCGAGGATTCCTTGGGTTATGTGGTTTCTATCGCAGATTTGTCAGTGGATATTCACGCCATGCAGCACCTATGACGGATTTGTTGAAAAAAGGTGCATTCTTTTGGACTCCTGAGGCACAGGAGTGTTTTGTGAGGTTCAAGGAACTTATGACTACGTGTCCAGTGTTGGTGCTACCAGATTTTACGAAGCCTTTTGAGCTTCAGTGTGATGCTTTTGGTGAGGGTATTGGGGCGGTGCTTATGTAGGACAAGCACTGAAAGCAAAAACCTCGTGAGACCGCATGCCCATGATTTATGATAATGAAATGTCAAGCCATAATGCATGCCTTACCAAACGCAATAATCGCTAAAGTTTTGTATTGAACCCATCATAATAGGCTTTATGCATTTCCTAGGCGTTGAGATTTAAAATGACCGCCGCCAGGCGGGTGAGTAAGTTACAGGCATATGACTTTGATATCACCTACATCAAAGGTACCCAGAATGTTGTTGCTGACGCTCTCTCACGTCGTCCTTATCTAAGTTCTATGGTACATATTGCAGAGGACTGGAGGCATTTGATTGTGGCAAAGTATGCCAAGGATACTTGGGCATCTTACATTGTTGAGGGATCTATGGTGGACACTAGGTACACACTTGTCAATGACTTGATCATCTAAAAGAACAGGATTTTCTTCATCCCAAGATCTGAGATGAAGAACACCATTATGTGAGCCTTTCATGATGTACCCACAACAGGGCATCCCTGGTACTTCAAAACATACAGACAGGTTCGGGAAAGGTTTACATGGAAGGTTCTTAAGGCAGATGTTCTTCAATATGTGCGTGAGTGCCCTATTTGTCAGCAGGACAAGTAGGAGAACACGTATCCGACAGGATTGTTGCAGCCACTTCCGATTCCTGATAGGAAGTGGGAATGCCTGTCGATGGATTTTATTACGGGCTTGCCTAAAGCCCAAGGATGTGATTGCATATATGTAGTTGTGGATCGACTGACGAAGTATGCCCACTTCTTTCCGATCACCACCACTTACACAGCTACACAGGTAGCAGAGGTCTTCTTCCGTGAGGTTTTCAGATTACATGGGTTGCCTCGGAGCATAGTTAGCGATAGGGATAGTCGGTTCTTGAGTCACTTCTGGCAGGAGGTGTTCAGACTTTGTGGGACCGAGCTTACACCGAGCACCAGTTACCACCCGTAGACCGATGGTCAGACGGAAATAGTGAACAAATGGGTGGAAGGCTACCTCAGGAATTACATTGCATGGCAGCAAAAAGGCATGGGTCAGCGGAATATATTTCGCGAAAGTATCGTCGCGCAATAGTCACCTTCACGACCATCCGCATGTCCCCCTCATGGCTGTATGGTTATGAGGCTTCAGTTTTCTGTAGGATTTGCCAATGAAAGCGACAGAGCGCCTAGTGCTGGAAATTTGCTGCGTGAGAGTCAGACACTAAGTGAGGGCTCTTGGCGCAGCGCCATCAGCAAGTAACGTAATCAAAGCAGCAAGCAGCAGATGCGCATCGGAAGAGGATGAGATTTTTGAGGTGGAGACATTGTATATCTCATGCCGCGCTCTATTGGCCGGGCCATCTTAGGCGGTTAGCGGGATTGGAAAAAGCTTAAGCCGCTGTATTATGGTCCTTTCTGTGATTTTGAGGCTTGTTGGAGGGCGTGGCTTATGAGCTGCCTGGTGGAGGTGTCCACGTTTTTATGTGTCGCCTGCCAGTTGCTTGGGACCGGTGGTACCTTCAAAGCAGTATCGCCCCCTGAATACGAGAAAGTTGATCTTAGTTCTCGTCGATCCTCAAGAATACGAGAGAGATGCCGCCATATCCACCATGCAACACTGCAGAAAACGAGATTTACTGCCATGATGCTACGGGAGAGCGAGCAGATTTTGGTAAAGATCCGAGTTGAGATTGCTTGGGGACAAGTACTGTGGAGGGGCGGATCAGACAACCCTCCAGCTGACATCTCTCGCCTGAGATTAGCTTCATTATGTGACCTCGAGGTCGAGCAGGGTGGATAGAGGGTCTCGGTTGAGGCTTGGCTTGGTTTCTCATTGGTAGAATCATTTAGCTTGGCTGCTTGAGTCAAGCTTGGGATGTTTGACTACCATATCACTTAGCAGCACCCCTCGCTATTTTTAGCAGATGGCTTGGTCAGAGATGTGGATTCATTCACTTATCATCCGCTCGCATTTGCCTGACCTGTTTTGAGAGAGATATTAATATTTGTTTGCTAAAATAAATATTAATTAATTAAAGGCTTATATTATAAAGTTATAATATAATTAAATATTATAACTTAAATGAATTAAAGGAAGGGGTCGACCAACATGAAGAAGGGGCCACTAATTAAAAGTGCGTGCAAACTATGGAAATATTAAAAGTGATAATTCAACTTTATTTAAATAATGCTTTTTGGAGAGAAGTCGACCCTCTTGAAGAATATAAGGTTTTCACTTGTGAAGAAAACATCATTATGTTATGAAAATCGACTTTGATCAATTCTTCCTTCAGAAAATGGAGCCAAGGGTTTCAGTTGTCTTTTTGCATTGGAGAACGAGCCATCTTCAGTGTCTGCAGTTCAAAGGCTGTGAAATATCAGCTGATCTATTGCTTGTCGAAGAGATAGCTTCATCCAGAAGTTATCACAGTGCTTCAACTTTTGAATATCTTCAGTATTTTGGTTTGGGATTCTTCCAGGAGGGATTCTTTATTTTAGGCGCCCATTTTCTAAGCTCTGGACATATCTTTTAAGGCCGTACGAATTTATTGCTTGCTGGTTGCTGGGCCGTACAAGTCACAGAGGGCTGCAAGGAGGCGTGTTTTCTATCTAGGGCCAAGCGCTTCTTTTCTTGGCTGAATAATAATTGCTACAGGGGCGGCTAGGGTTTCTTACTGATTTCCTATCATCTGACAGTGGGGAAAACCATGGCAAGGGCAGATCGTACCATTTCCCAGCTTCTCTAGGCGGCTACAGGCATGTTCTGGTTTTTCTAGAAATTTATTTTAAAAGCTTATTATTGTACGCCTTGTTCTTCCTATATTGGGATTATCATCATTTGCAAATAAATACAAGGATCTTCTCATCTGGCATAAAAATGTTAGTTCTATTGTAGTTGCTTACATTTCTTTCAAAATCGCATTCTTTGTTATTGCATGCAAAAACAGAAAAAAATCAAAACACTCAAAAAAAAAGCAAAAACAAGCAGTTTCAGAAACAGTGAGAATAGGGGTTTCTATAGTTGAATATTATCTGTATTGTGTATAAATAAATATCATTTGCAGATCAATATAAGAATTGAATGACTATTGTCTAAGTATAGAGAGGAAGAGCAGCACTATCAATTATAAAGTGAATATTATCTAAAGTTTGAGTTGAGAAGACAGATTTGAAAAAGAACTTGTTTCAATTCTGTGAAGAGTTTGTGCAGAGTCAAAGAGATATATATATGATTGGAGCAGAGTTTTGTGAAGATTTATTTACATTTTGAGCAGATTTATGAAGAGATGATTGCTGATTGAGAAGTGATTTGTGAAGATAATTCAAGGACAGTCCAAGAGGAGTGTGTGCAAATTTGTATGAAGAGAATATAAGAAGCAGATTTGAAAAGTAAATTCATCATATGCTGATATATATGAACATCATTTGAGAAAGATAAATTCAAGAAGAGAAAGATTGTAAAGTCCATCATCTGTTGAGGAAGCAACATTAAAGGTGGAAATCTATTCATTCAAATTATAATCTTTGCTAAGTTGGTGCTTGGCAAGTAGGGGTTGGTGCACCTTGTAGGTTGGTGCCTACTAAATCAGCATTAGGGGTTGAAGCTCCTTGTAGGTTGGTGCCTACTAAATCAGGATTAAGCGCTGGTGCTCTTTGTAGGTTGGTGCCTACTAAACTACATATTTGGTGATTCAAGTAAGTTGGTGCCTACATTCATTGTAAAAGTTTATATAATTCATAAAGTACATTGTTTGTACTGTGGATTTTCTCCCGTAAGGGTTTCCACGTAAAATCTTGGTGTCAACTTGTTCATATTGAGATATTCTTCCATAGTTGATTTTGTGTTAGAATTGGAAGTTGATAAAGGTTGTAAAGGGTAAAAGTTTATAAATATATTGATTCACGCCCCTCCGCACCGCGCGCCACCTCCCCCGCCCCCCCCTTTAAGTATATCTTTGTGCTCTTCAAATTACACATACAAATGGAGTCAACAACATGTAAGGTGGCCCGCCATCCCAAACACCCTCATGGAATTGTGATTCTACAACTTCATTGGGGTGTCATGAACATTTAGACAAGTGCCGAATGAGGCTGTTAACTCTCCTATCTGACAAAATGAATACTTGAAATAGTGAACAAAATTAATATTACATATCAAAAAGAGGAGTAAAAGTGCATCTTTATTTGCACATTAAGTTATTACAAAAGCAGGCTGGAGATGGTCAGCCAAGGATTAGAGATGATCTAACTAGAACATATTGCTTTCCTTAATGATACAAAATCTATTTAAAGGACTTGATGGTTGCCAAGAGGACACAGTCATCTATCAATTGACTCTTATAACTATCCAAAGGGCGACAAATAATTAATGCATAGTTAGATACAAACATATTAATAAAAAAAATAAATGCATTGTATGTAAACTACATCATCCCCCCAAAAGAAAAAGTTGTCTTCCAAACAACAAGGAAAATAAGTAAGCATCAATTAACATGAGGGAAGAATTTTCAAACTGATGACAATATTGTCGATGAAGACTTGAAAATTTGGAAGCATAGTTCGCAAACTTGGACTTAGAGAGTACTTGGCAAATCAAATGAGTCTGGTGGGGGTTTGGGGGCAATGCCCCCTAGCAAGGTTTGCCCCCCAGCAAGGTGGAGGGGTAGTGCCCATGGTAGGGGTCTGGGGGCGATGCCCCTTGTAGGGTTGAGGGGTAGTGCCCCTCACGAGGTCCAAGGGTAGTGCCCAATGTAGACCTTCAAAACCACACAAACTTTTATGGTGCACACCATTTTCATGATTTTTTTTAAAGGCAATATACATTAGGGAAAACTTTCCAAATTGATGACAATATTGTAGGCGGAAAATTGTAGGCAAACTTGGAAGCATAGTTCACAAACTTGGACTTGGAGAATACTTGGCAACTCAAATGAGTTTGGTGGGGATTTGGAGGCAATGCCCCTTGCAAAGTTGAGGGGTAGTGCCCATGGTGAGGGTCTAGGGGTGGCGCCCCTAGCAGGGTTGAGGGGTAGTGTTCCTCATGGTGTTCAGGGGTAGTGCCAAATGAAGACCTTCAAAACCACACAAACCTTCATGGCACACACCATATTCATGATCTTTTAAAAGCCAAAAAACAATGCTTAAAAGTCAAAAATAGATTTTTTGGAGTGTTTACCCAACGTATGCCACTATGTGAATAATGCCTATGACCAACCAACCAAGGGATTCAATCTAATTGCACATTGGAGGTTGAGAATGCCGCACTAATGGATCACTAAACCCAAATAGTACTGTAGGCACTTCAAAAGCATTTTGAGCATGAAAATAATATTTAGTATCCCCATATTCTAGGAATGCACTTTCATCTAGTTCATCAATTTCTATGACGAATTCCCTCTTTTTTCCATAGTCATAATCTGAGGAAGAACCGACTAGATTTGCTTCAATTGAACTTTGAGAACAAACCAATTTTTTTTTGAACCAAAACCACATACGAGGTTGTACAACATGTAGCAAGGGTCAAGGATTTCTAATCACCCACAACTCAAATTGTGTAGAATTTTCCCAATTTCTTGATTGAAGGACTTGAGCAAGGAATAGTATAGTAAGAGTGATAGTTGAAAAATGCAAAAGTTTTCTAGTTGATGGTGGATGTTTAGATCGTATGGAGGTATGAACTGTAGACCATAGTTGGAAAACTCGGACTTGGTGCAGACTCAGTAGCCCAAAATAATACTCGGACTCGGGACTCGGCAAAAAACTCGGCTAGGACTCGATAAAGAAGAAAACCGTAGTTTTACAAAAAAACAAAAATAAATTAATGTAGTTAGAGAACAAAGAGCCTAATTTGATATCAATTTCTCACAATTCAAATATTACACATGTTATATGATCTTCAAACACTCACTATTTGAAATTTCATCATTCATACTCATAGTTTCAAATTTTCAAATGAAAAAAACAAACAAAAAACAAGTTTTAAAAATTCACACTCATTATTTCCAGGTGGTGCCAAGAGTCCTAAGTTGGGACTTGGGAGTCCGATTCTAGGACTCGCGCGAGTCACTCGCCAGGACTCGAGAGTCCTAGCCTAGACTCTCCAGGACTTGGCTCAGGAGTCCTTGGTGAGTTGACTCGGCAAGCCCTAGGACTCGGGAGTCCCAAGAGTCTTTTCCAGGGCTCAGAGAGTCCTCAAGCTATGGTGTAGACTATATGGTGATCAATGGAAGTGTAAACCATATGGTAGGGAGAGTTGGATCAAACTGTATGGTGAATATTCTTGATGCAGTTCATATGATGGCATTTGTGAGGGGTTATATGATAGGAGTAAAGGTGTCAAACAACAAAAGATAGGTTGTACAACAAATGATGGAGGTACAAACCATATAGTGGGGAAAGTTTATTTGGGCCATATGATAAATAATTTTGATGTGGTTTGTATAGTGGATGGAATAATGAGGTGTACGATGGTGCACTTAGGAGGTCATACAATGGTTGTGGCATATATAGATTGTACAATGGTGTTACACTGTAGAAATTGTACAGTAGTCAATGAAGTTGTAGGCCGTATTAAAAATTGTACTACAACAACAAAGTGTGGTTGCAACTTGTAAATTGGGGTTAGTATGGGGTAGAAAATAAGAATCAATGGCCCTTTGCCTTGTAACTTAAGGTTCCATTTTTTTTCCTTGCATTAATTTTAACATTTATAATTTTTAATTGTTCTCCATTGGTTGTACAATTATTTTTTTAAATCATTTTCTTCCCCGACTTTAATAACATGTTTGACCCATTGTAATAATACATTTCCTTTCATTACATTTTTGTCCAAATTGTTGTATAGTAGGCTCCAGGTCAACTATTTTTTAATATTATTATTTTGAGACATACCTAGAAAGTTGGTTGCCTTTGTTGTAGCAAAAATTGTCGATTTCTACAAACCTTGCACTATTTCTTACACATAAACTGTCTAGCATTTCAAAGGCATTCTCCATAGAGTGCTTGTCATCACATAGATCTTGTTCCTATTCATTGATCTTTGTAGCTTCAATAAAATTATAGTTTGACGGAAATACATCATTGTCCTCCATTTGCCAGTGAAACAGGCCAAAAAGAGAATTTGTTTCATCTTTGAACATGACTATAAATCCAAAATCCCTTCGTCATTTGGTTCCATTGGACCTTGATCTTGCTTCTCCATCCATTCTTCTTTGGAGTTTGAATTTGATGAATTCAAGGAGGCTACTTCCTCACTGATTGCTTGGTTATTCAAATTGATTATATACTCCCGACCCTTGTTCTCAATGGAGGTTGTATTATTTTTCCAATTGTGATCAGCTTTCGCTACTACTAGCTAACCTCGACCCAACAATGTGTCGTATGCAATATTCCATAATGAAATGACTACAAAATTCAGCAAAAATGCTTGGTTTCTGATAATTACCATTTGGCTCATTAAAAATCTAAGTACCTTAATACCTTGTTGATTTGCAAGTTGGGGGCCAAATGGTTGGCTTGTCCAAACTTCTTGATTGTCTCTCGGAAAAAGGTTTACACCAGATCCATCATCAACACTTGTATTGGTGGGATTGCTTCCAAGGATCTCCATATTCACCATCATTGGTTTCTTTGTCATGTTAGCTGTTAGTAAAATTGGATTTAACACTTGGTCACTTGATAATGGAGGTTTAGTTATTGGATCTTTATTCTCATCAGATTCCAAATGGGTTGTAGCATGAACCTCTTCATTGTTCCTTGATACAATAACATTTCTAAGTTTAGGAATACTTTGTAATAAATCCACTACTTTAACTGGTATGGTATTTTGAAGTATTTGCCTTGTAATATTTGTACCGACATGTAAATAATTTGTTATTGTACTTGCATTTGCATTTGGGTGTCGTCATTTGTCAGCCATAGCATTCTCTACTGCAGCCCTTGCTTCACAAAGCTTTTCTTTTTTTTGTATATGGCTTCGGGTACACAACCTTCTTTTCTTGGGCGTGAGCAATGACCAATATTTCGTTATGCTTTACATCAATCATGTTGACACTAGCATTTTGCTTTAGACATCTGATGTCTTAATGGTCTCCAGGTCTACCCATTTGCACAATAGTTGCAATTTGTTTTGCTTGTATTGACAGTCTCTCACAAAGTATTCCCATTCATTACATTGTTGGCATGTATGGTTGGATGTTCTTAGGGGTTGTACTATATTTGATTTTGATAATTGCCTAAAAGTGTGTTCTATGGCTTTGGTGATGAACTGCTCTCCCTATGTAAATAGTACTTGTGTACTAGTCTTCAAATTATATGGGCGGTCTTTTATTGAATGGCCCATAACTTGGAAAATCTCACAAAACATTTTTCTAGGACAATTACATTAGGTGTCACCTTCACTTTTGCATTTAGTATACCACAGTTCAATAGTTTCTTTGCTGGTTTCTTTCTTCGCCTTAGATTCTTTCACTATTTGGAGCATGTCCCTTTGAAGTGCTTGTATCGTTTTTGATTCATAGTCACTATTGTCATTTGAGCTTCCATCTTCCTCTCTTTTTCTTTTACCATGTGAGGACATTTTGTCTTCACTTTTCAATGTCCATTGTCCAATTGTAGGATTTTGCATAGGAAGAAGTTGATACTACCTTTATCTTTTTTCTTGATAACATAAGTAAACCTTTTGATGAATCATTTTTTCTTGAGACCATCAATTGATTCTTTTTCTAACTTGACAAGCAAGTCTTTAAGTCTACAATTATAAGTTCATACATTTTTGTGCTTACCTTGTTTGTATCGTAAATTTCTGCTATTATTTCATTATTATCACAAAGCAACTTAAACTCTTATTCAAAGGCCTTCTTTAATCTCTTCCGTGTGTTTCAAGAGGCTTCGTCAATTCCTATATACTAGTCAATTACTACACCTCACAAGGTGGCTGGAAAATACCACAGCCAAATTGTTTTATCATCTTGCCCATTTGCTGTCCAAATTGTTTCACAAGTCTTATAGTGCCTCACAGGATCCTCTAATCCATTGTTTGTAAACTTGGATAAATTTTTCTTTTCTACACTATGGCTTACCATGGTTTTGTTTTGATGTAAACCTAGTGCCTGGAACTTGTTTTCTAGGGAGTTTTGATTCAGACGTTCTGGTGCTTCTCTCACACCTCGACCACGTAGGAATCCTCTACTCTTCCCTTAGCTTTAGTGTTTTGCGCACTTGTTTTGTCTTTAGATTTTCTTTTATACACCCTTGGCTTGGCTTCTTCTCCTTTGATTGACAACCTTTCAATGCCACAAAGTCTTGTACACTTTTGTGAAAGAATTTGACTTCTTCCCCTAACTTACCTCGTCTAGAGAAGGCGGTCTTGATTTTTCCACCTAGTTAGAAAGATTGACCTACACTTTGTTGGGTAGTGGTAAGTGCTTGGCTATCTCCTCCCACTCTCCCTTTATATATTGGCTTGCAGTGGAAATGTTTTTGTTTCACCATCTATAGCTCCGACTTTGACTTCTTTATCGAGATAGGCTTCAACTTTGAATTTGTACTATTAGGGTTTCTTCAACTATTTCTTGTAGTCTTCTTCTATGTTCTCTTTTCTCTATGATCCTTAAAGATTGCCTAATCTCTTGGTCTTGAACACATTGTGCTCTCGTTTTGCCTTTATTGGGGTCTTAGGGCATGGATCTCGCAAATTTGACCCAATTTCTTTGAAGTCAACAACACCAATGTTTACTCTCCTATATGATAAAATGAATACTTGAAATAGTGAACACATTGTGCTCTTGTTTTGCCTTTATTTGGGTCTTAGGGCATGGATCTCGCAAATTTGACCCAATTTCTTTGAAGTCAACAACACCAATGTTTACTCTCCTATATGATAAAATGAATACTTGAAATAGTGAACAAAATTAATAATATATACCAAATAAAGGAGTAAAAGTAAATCTGTATTCACACATGAAATTATTATAGAAGTAAACTAAAGGTGGTTAGCCAAGGATTAGAGTCAATCTGACTAGATCATATTGCATTCATTGATGACACAAAATCCATTTCATGGACTTGACAGTTGCCAAGAGGATATAACTATCTATCAATTGACTCTTATAACTACTTAAAATCCAACAAACAATTAATACATAGTCAAATACAAACATATTAATAAAACATAATAAAAGGCATTGTATATGGACTAGAGGGTGGACTAGAGGGTCCCTCCAAGATTCTCTCCAAGGAGGATGCCCAAATTGAGAGGGAAAAATATTTGAAAATCAAAATTTTGACGATGCTCATCCACACCTAGGAAACCAAGGTTAGCACAAGCAAAACTAAAACTAAAGAAATAAAACACTTTTTTGTGATGTTGATTGCTCTAAACCTAAGACGTTCTTGCATTAAACATCTTAGGTAGGAAAAGAAGGTGAGCTCTTGCTCACATGGTGGTTTGCAATGTTTGAAGGCAAAACCCGTACCTTTTCACCTCCATGGGAGTCAACCAACTAGCATTCTCATTTGGTCTATTTTCCGACTTAGCTAGATATTATGTCCTCCCTTCCCTTGTTACCCTTGGTAACTCTTGGTTTTGAAATGTACCTTCTTCCTTCAAATTTTTTGGGAGTGCTCTCCAACACCAAACTTCATTCTTTCTCTACCCATAATTTACTTGCCCCTTGTAGTTGTGGACACCCATCTAATACTCCTTTAGTTTAGCCAGGAACATCTTGTACTTACTTTAAACTTGGTGTACTTGTCCTAGCTATTCTTTGCCACTCAACATCTTTAGGACTTGTACCGTTGTAAATTGTCACCCATGACAATTTCACCTTATGTTTGGTCCCCCCTTAAATTATTGGACCTAATTGAGTATTTAATTTCTTAAATTATGCATTCTATGGCCCATTTTTGACAATTTCCGAAGAATTGCAACCGGAAATCAATTGTATTTATCTAATACATTGCCCTCGACACCAAGTGTCCTGGAAAATATGCCGGTTGTGGCAATTTAACATTTGAATTTCAACTGTCCAAAGTCGGCCATTGTGGAAGAAACACTTACATGGGGTCTAACTGAGGCAAGCCTCTAAAATGGCCCAACATTTCCTCTCTATGTTAATGTGCAAATCTTAGGTTGAAGAGGATTGAAAGGACGTTTGGAGACAAATTATTCATTGTTGCACTTTAAGGCCTATTGTTAGAATTGTGAAAAACACAAGCCACAAGATCAAACAACGAACAAAGACACCTTCTACGCAAGAGATCTGCAAACAAAGAATTGCTATATTCCTCAACAAGAAAAAGTTATAGAAGGAACCTCAAGAATCTTCAAGGAAAACAAGAGTCCTCAAAGGTTGAGAGTTCTATCAAAAGGCATGATAAGACAATGAGGGTTGAGTGCTATATAGGAGCAAAACCCTAAATGAGAAAGGGATTAGATCATAACAAGTGTCAACATCTCATGCAATGAGACAAAATGATCTAATAATAGCTCAACTAATAAAAGCATAAAGCACTCCTGTTGTGACCTTTTTTCACACATCGCCCCATTGCAAATGGGGACCCCTAATTTTGGCTTTGCTTTTGGGTCATTTTGTCGTTGTCTCTCTTTTCTACATTTGTCTTTTTGGGATGGGCCCGTCGTTGAACCTTAATGTGAAATTTTGGCTAAGTTTGAGAATTAGGGTTTGTACTTTCTTGGTCACGGAGGTCAAACAAAGTGAATAAATTGAACCGGACTAACAAGGTTGTTAGTATGCTTGTGCTCAAAGAATTTTCATCAGATTTGACAACTTTATTTTAGTAAGTGTGTAATTCACATGCTCTCTTCAAGATTCTTGAAGTTCGGCTACCATGTCAAGGCCCGTAACACATCAAGTCGCCTGTAAAATTTGAGTAAAATGCATTAACTTACTATTTTAGTAGTTCAAATGAGTAGATTGTGGTTTATATGTCGAAGTTTTTTCTACCTACGTTCCGAGGATTCCTTCGGTTCCCAAGGACAAGATAACATGCAAAGCGAGATGATAACTTTCAGAGTTCAGCCTTCTGATGCTATTTTTAGGGTTTGCATGTCAGGGTTTCCTTTGCATGTCTGCATATTCTTTATGGCTTTTTCGAGAGCTATGCAGTGATGTGACTTGCAAATGGAGATGGTCACTCAGTAAGGAACTTACTATTTTAGTGATGCATTCCTACGCTTGCCTCCCAAGATTCGTAATCACTAACCATCGCAATGCAACAGAAACGAGAACAAACAGAGACCATTTGATATGCATGCAGGACAAATTAGGGTTTCCAGCTTCGGGACCCAAAAGGAGGGGTAAAAGGTCAGAATTTTCAAAAACCGATGTATACCACCGCAATCAACATCTCAAGCTATCCTACGGTAAAATTTTTTAAGGCAACCGCGAATTTACTACGATAGTGGGTCATTTCGTATAAAAGGTAATAGCAATCAAGAAAGATGCTTCAATGCCAATAGGCAGTCATGTGGTGAGGAGCATGCCATTCAAATTTCAAATCAAACAGAGTTGTGGAGGTATCAGAAACAAGCAGTTACTATAAATAGCAAACCACCTTCAGAAATGGGCTAAAAATAGCAGGCCAACCCGAAATAGCAGTGTCAACAGGCTAATGGAGTCATGAGGATCTAGTGTTCAAAATTTCAACCATTCGAAAGCTTCAAGATGCAAGAATTGAAGACTTACTATAAATATGTACATGGGAGAGCTGCAAAAGTAAAGGAAAAAGTGGCTATGTTGAAAATTCATCCACCTCCACCTTCAAAATGTGCCCACCTCAAGTCATGCATGCAAAAATATTCCAAGTGAAAGTTTCATCCTCCTGCCTGTGCTAAATGTGCCCATTTTAGCCTTGAGGTTAAAAAAATATTCTAAGTCTAGGTTTTATCATTCACCCCATGATGAATGCGCCCAAGGAAGAGCTAGTAGATGATTTGAAAATTTTTCTAAGTATGAGGAATATCCACCTCCTATGGCAAAATGCGCCCTCCTCACAAGCTAAGCATGGAAAAGTTTCTAAGTACAAGCTTCATCCTTCAACCTAGGCAAAATGCGCCCAAGTTCACAAGGAGGAGTCAACAAGTCAAGGGTGTTGGGAGTTTCATCCTCCACACATAGCAAAATGCGCCCAAAGGAGGCCATGTGAAGACAAAAAGAAGGAAGCTCAAGGGTCACATAAGTGTTTTAGCCTCCTCACATTGAAAATGCGCCCATGCTTGGAGGATTCTAAGAAGTCAAAGCTAGGAGTTGAAAATGTTTATCCTCCTCATGCCTTCATTTGCGCCCTCTTCAAGTAGATGATTTGAAAATTTTTCTAAGTATGAAACTCGTCCTCCTCTACATGCAAAATGCGCCCATCCTTCATGAGGTGTGATATGCGCCCAAGTTGAAGTAAGTAGAAGGTGAATAAAGAGTGTGAGGGTAAAATTTAAAGATAAATGTTGCCTAGGCGTTGAAAATGTTCCTCATGATATATGAAGTGCGCCTAAGATTTAAATGGAGAATATTGCAAGGTGGTGAAATAAAATAACTAAGGTGTTGGAAATTGCCAGGTGATGAATAAAATATAGAGGGTGTTGGAATTTAAAATTCTCCATGATATGTGCTTTCAAGAAAATTTTCTAAGTGATTTGAAATAAAAAAAAAATTTCTCACAGGCAAGATGAAGGAAGTTGAATAAAATTTCTAAGGTAAAATTCAAAAGTGCTCAGTGATTTAAAATTTTTCTCTAAGGCACAAAATATTTTTCTTCCTTAGGAAAATCACACCCAAGTCTGGTGAAGTGATAAAATTTTCTTAAGGCACGAACAAAATTGCCAAAGATGAAGTCAGAAGATGCCAGCTGCACAGGTTGATAAAAATTTTCAAGTCAGAGCAACGAAGCACTCATAGAGATGAAGAAATGGATTAAATTTTGTTGAAAATCAATTTTCTAAGGTTCAAAATTCAAGAAAAATTAAATGAAACCGTCCGTTGTATACCCATGAATTCAACAAGTTCTAAAGAAAATTTTCTTCTGGGTATTGAAGATCTTCGACAAGGAATGGATTTTAAAGTCTTCCACGCTTCGCCAAAGCCTTCAGGATGGAGATTTTTGGATGGGCACAAGATTGATGCATTTTCTAAGGGAAATTTGAAAATTTTTCTAAGGCAAGGAATAAGTGTGTTGGTTGGCAAATTTGCTCGAATTCTTCGTGAAAACAATTTTCTCGAGCCAGAGTTGGATGAAATGTCAGAGGGAATGACCCAGTTGATGAAATGAATTTCTTGAAGATGCAGTTGAAGTTAATATTGTCAAAAGGATGATACGCCCTTGAGGAAGATGAAGTTTGTCTAAGGCACGAAGAATGTGAAGCTAAAGTGAAACTCAAATATCAGGATGAAATTTGTCTAAGGCATGCAGATGTTGAAAAGCTATGAAGAAAGCAGGGTTTGCGAGAAGAAAAAATGTTCCGGAGATCACTCAAACCTTGGAAGTTAAAGCATGAAAATCAGGTAAGTAAGTTGAGTTTATATTATGAAGTGTTCTAATGCTCTTCTCCTTGCTTGTTTTGCAGGTTGAACACCGAGGCCATGGCATGATGATTTGAAGTGATGAAGCAAGTAATCCAAGATGGCACCTCAACCTCGATGGAAGAAAGTTGCAAGAAAATGGCTAAGTGTTGAAACTTCGTATGTGCCTAGCTCAAGTGACAAAGAAAAAGTTGAAGAACAATGTCAAGAAGAAGATCAAGAACAGTGTGAACGCATTTCAAAGTTGGAATCTTTTAGAAAGATGATGGACATTAATGGCTCATTTATTGCCCCACTCTTTGTGGCGGTTTTTAGGGTGAATCTTGTTTAGGGCTGAGGTGGCACGATCTAGGTCATCCAGTCGATTGTAATCTGAGCCGTCCGTTGGACTTGGCCAGCTACAAAAGGGGCATCCCCCCTCATTTGTATCTCATTAGATTAGCTTAGAGTTAGACAGTAGATATAGAGTAGAGAGACAACTTAGAAGTAGCTTAGTATAGATTGATAGTGTAGTTGAAGAAGAAGGAAAGTTTTCTTGAAAACTTTTGGTAAGTGAGATTGTTGTGTAAAACTTTCATAATAAAAGATCTTTTCATTGATGGTGAAATTCGTCTTTATTATGGATAGCTAGCAAGGTTTCTTCATCCCTTCTACTTCAAGTAGCATAGAGTAGCGTAATTTCATTTTTATGCAAGTAGATGTTAGCTGTGGAATGTGGTGTTTGATCTAAGCAAGCTTCGCTTATCCATACCACTAGCGGGCTCACTGATGGTGTGTTCACCTTGTGTGGTCAACTGGAAACATTGTGGGCCTAACTAACTCAATCACATTTTGAATGATGGGAAATGCTGTGATGGTATCTTCATGTCGGCAGGTTTGAACATCTTAGTCATCTCCTGAAGATTGCACCAACTCGTGGAAGTTGTCCGGAGTACAGCAAGGTGAAGTTTGGTTGAAGTTTGCTGAAGTTGAGCTCTATGTCCCACGCCTTAGAGTAGATTTAGACTCTCTAAACCCTGCAACCACTTTAAATTTAGTACTTTCTATTTAGAATAGGAAATCTGTGCTTTATTGATAAATCTGTCGAACTGTGAAAACCCCCTTCCTCTGCTGTTAAACAATTCCGTAAGTCCTCTTGAAATACCAGCAAATCACATTGAGCCAACTGAGACTATTCGCATTGAAAGAACCTTGGAGTTGAACGCACGAACTCTCTCGCAATCTTAGCGTGCTGGATACTTTGATCAAGAGAGAATAGGGTAGCCGTTGGCGACTTTATTCTGCGTTGGTGCGGTCACGAAAAACACATCAACAACTCCCAAGTTTAGCTTAAGTGCATGAGAATAAATTAGACTTAGCTAATTCATGATTACTCTAACACCCCCCCTTAAGATGAACTTAGGGAGTGGCTAAACACTCTAAAAAGGGAATGCATGATGGGTCTTGACAAACAAGGCCTAGTGAGGTACCCATGTTGTAATTACCCCTTTCTAGTGGAAGCATTTAAACCTGAATCTTGAACTCAAAATGTTTCTCAAAAAGACATTAGAAGCGTTAAAGGTCAATAAATCTCAGTGATAATATCTAATAAGATCAAAGATGGAATAAACATTTCATTCTTGTCAAAGGGTTACTCATTACTTCCTGATCCTCTTCTGAATGATTCTTCTATATGTCATTTCATAAGTACATTAGGGTCGTTATTAAACATCTATCAAGATACCACAGATGATATTTTATTATACCATTTATCATAATAGAGTCATTATTACTTATAAGATTCAATAATTGCTGAAAGCATAATTATTGGATAACCATAATTAACATATACTTTAAATATATATATATATATATATCTATATATCAATTACCGAAATATACTTATCAGCGTATGAATTACATATACAAAGAACATATTATATTTGATATATATATATATATATCTCAAGCACCACCCTTTACTAAATGCTTAATCCTTTCATCTATTATCATTTATTGATTCATTGATTAGTTTCCAACATAATTTGCAATTATTTATTTATAATAGAAACCACTTACCATCTACCTTGATTGGTTTGTAGATGCTCTTCCTGTCATCTTCCCCACTGATTACTAGCGTAAGACTTTATAAATGATTTGTGCTGGTGATATATAATATTCTATCCTTTTTTCTTCATTTATATCTCTCCTTCAACTTCAAATAGATGCATCTCTTATGGAGGGGCATGTCTTTTAATGACAACCCATTTCTCTCACCCAAATCGACCACTAATAATCTGTCTATTTATTCCCTCACAAAACTCCTGTATTAATCTAAGATGGGGTCGCAATACTTTACAAGCTTACACAAACCAATTGTTGCGATATCCTTGAGAATGCCTCCACCTTAGATAAACTTATCAGGCCCAATAAAAAATATTCTTGCAAATTGCAAAATCCCTTTAGAAATAAAACGCTGACTCAACCTTTTTTGAGTATTCAAAGGTTTTGTCTCATTCAAGCTTGACTTTGTCTCCTACTTGAGTACGGCGATCAACCAATATGGAGCAAGCATTTAAGCAGGACCCAACCCTCTAAAATGGTGTTAATTTGATATTATAGTATTATCTTTTTATTATTATTATTTTTTTATTATTAGACTGTAGGAATCGGGTAGCACGACCCCCTATAAACTGCAGTGCGCCTGGTAAACTTTTTAACATGATTGGTGGCGCTGGCGCGACATGCCCTCTGATACCACGGGGGTGGGGGAGACTAGACCTCGTGACCAACCTCCTGCAACAGGAAAGATTTAGCCAACCGAGCTAGGGCACCAACCCCGATATTATAGTATTATCAAGGAAGCACATAATATGCTTTTATTTTAATGTTATGAATGATTTTATAACTTTTTTTATCATTGTGATATATCACATTTATGATATGTATTAACATTATGAGATTTATGTTATTTATATTAAAACTACCTATGGTAATTATGATAATAGTAGAATGGTAACTATAATATGATCCCCATAATTATACTTAGGTTTACATTAGTTATTTGTATTTTAATATTTACAACATTGTATTTGATTATTATAATTATAATATTATTTTTTGATAACTAATATTAAATGGTTAATATATTTTAATATGTATTTTATTTATTTACTTGCTATTTGATACATTATTTGATATTTGTAATGTCACAATTTTGGGGACATGACACATGTACAAACAAAAGATCTCTTAAAATTGGAGGAAAGGAAAAAATTGTGTAGTAAGAACTCCTCTCCAAAAAAGAGAAAGGCGAATGAAGGATTGAAAAAACCTCCAAATCAAGGTGAAGGACTAAGAAGCCTCCAACCGAAGCAATGTCCCAAAAAAGAGAGGAACATGTAGAACATCATTGAAGCACGAAGAAGTTGTAGGCAACTGTCAAATGAAGACAAATATGGTGCTGAAATGAAGAACCTCCTCTGAAACAAATGATGATTAGGATCAAGATAACAAGAATCTGCATGAGTGCCCCCAACGACACTACTCAAATCAGATGGCAAACAAAGGAAAACATCTGGAAATCGAAGATACAAACGACACATGAATCTGCATGAGTGACCCCAACGACACTACTCAACATGCAAGGTGCAAGTTGAAAATACGGGTACCAATAGTCTTTGATCAAATGAAAATGGAAGCTCGCCTCCAGAAATAGGAATGCAAGAGTGTTCAAATGGTAAGTGATCCATCTCACTGAAATGCATGGGTAACTAGCCATTGATGTACACGTTGCATCAGACTAGTACAAAGGAACAAGAATTGGATACATAGATCACTCCAAAAATCGAAACCAAGAAAGCAGTAGATCCAACAATAGAAACCCCCCCATAATGCTAAAAAGGGAGAGCCAAGACAGGTACCAAGGAAGCATTAGATCCAACAATAGAAACCCCCTCATAAAGTTAAAAAGGGAGAGCCAAGATAGGTACACTGAAACTGTGTGAAACCAAGAAGTGCATGTAGGAGAAACAACCTGCAAATAAAGGGTGTGCAAATTAAGGCACACATGCATAAGGCAAAAATCACTGAGATTCACTATTGTTGTGGAAGGGACACTCAATTGACAAAGGTGTGATGGCAAACCAAAGGAAAACATCAACCCCCCCATGGCACTTTATATCATAGTGCGAGTACAAAAGGCACAACAAGATGTGCAAAATCCCCACAAAGAATACACCAAAATGGCACTTTATCTCATTGCGTCTACAAAAGAGAATGTGCATGAAAAAGATGTGTAAAATGCCCAAATAGGACAAAATACTGGAAATATTGTAATACATATAGAACAACAAAAAATGAGTCATACTATGCAAACGAAAAGTTTCTAGGAGCTAAGATGTCCAAGTAACTCACCAAAGTGTGAAAGCACAAAAAATTGAATAAAATGTACTTCGAGAGAAATCTGGAAAAAGTGCATGGATAGCTATGAAGAGCTCTAAAAGACTGTCCCAACATTGCTAGAATTGTGAAAAACGGAGAAATAGGTCAAAAGTTATGAGATTGGGACTAAAAACAACTCCTCAGATTTCAACAGGCTGTAGAATGTACCAAAAGCATACAAAATTGATGAGACCCACACCATTTGAAATTTGGTGGAACTAGTTTTTCGACGATATCTTGTTCGCCCAATTTTGATATTGTACGCCCGAGTTATGGCCAAGAGAAAAAAATTGCTTTCTTAGGGCCAAAGAGGGGACTTGGGGGCCCCTGCCCGCATCCGTACTGCTGACGTCAGCATGATGTCTGCAGAATATTCCTTGAATATTCCCCTGTAACTGGAGAAAAACTCGACCCCTTGGAAATTAAAAAATGTCGGAATATTCTTGAAGGTTTTGTCGCAAAAATTGGGCCGATCGAAAAAACTAGAGAATGCCGGCATAAACAGAAGGTGCCAAGGTCACAAGAAGGTAAGGGGTCACAGGGCTTTTGTATATGTGAGATACTGTACTGTGACAAATCTGCCCCATCATGTGAACCAGAAATAAAAGTGCACTTATAATTTTTTTATTTTAAAAATTTCAAAACAATGCCGCACCTTTGATTTTTCTCATGCTTTTTTTTCTTGGATTATGCGTATAGGGCTGTGGGGCCGAGGCAGGCAAAAAATTTTTTTGTTCAGTTTTGACGCGACTATAGGAAAATTGATAGTCAAAATTGGCTGAATTGGCCTCCCAAATCCAATCTATCATGTCTCGTGCCAAAATGCACCTAAAAATCTTCCACTTCCAAAAATTGCAAAAAAAACAATGGAGAATCCAAATTTGATGTCTGCAACCCTCATTGAAGAGAAAATTCATAAATCAAGAAGGTGTTCGCTGAATCCATGCTCTGATACCATGTTAGAATTGTGAAAAACACAAGCCACATGATGAAACAACGAACAAAAACACCTTCCACGCAATAGATCTGCAAACAAAGAATTGCTATATTCCTTAACAAGAAAAAGCTACAAAATGAACCTCAAGAATCTTCAAGGAAAATAAGAGTCCTCAAAGGTTGAGAGTTCTATCAAAAGGCATGATAATACAATGAGGGTTGAGTGCTATATAGGAGCAAAACCCCAATTGAGGAAGGGATTAGATCATGACAAGTGTTAACATCTCATGCAATGAGATAGAATGATCTAATAATAGCTCGACTAATAAAAGCATAAAAAACACTCCTTAGATTAGCTTAAGTGCATTAGGATAAATTAGACTAATAGTTGATTAAAGTTTAATTAATTATTAGCTAATGCATGATTACTCTAACACCTACATCTTGTCAAGCTACGAAAACTCAATTACAAAAATATTCGGCAGTGTTTCGATAGATTTGAAGGTAGGAATCCAAAGCTTATATCCAACAATAGAGGACTCCGAAAACAGATCCAAAAAAGCATACAAGGACACTCATGCCTTGGGCGTATGTGTCCTCCATTTTCTACCCTAGATTTGAATCATAGTGTCCCACTTTGCTCATTTTTGTTTTTCAAATTTGTTTGTGAACTTTTGTACTTTCTATTTGCATTAGAACAGTAAATGGCACTATTAACCTAGTTAGATCATTGCATTTCATCATTAGGACATTTCCAGATTTGGTTAAGGGTTGGTTGACTCACCTATTAGGATATAAGTCAATCATATGTCTTGTCCAAATCTATCAAAGCCCCATTAACAAATCTCTAATAAATAAATGAAGCATTTTGAAAAAAGTGCCTAAACCCTAGGATTAAATCTTAGGGTATACCTTTTTCTATGTTTCATTTTGGTGAACCTGACATGATAACATTATATACCTTTTGAAATTTGAGGCATTTCACCCTAGATCTAGGTTTTGCGTTGCATTATATTGTATCTCTCATCTAGGGTTTCATTTTTACATCATAAGTCATTAAAATCCAAAAAATTGCATATCATATGGCATCATAGGTTCCAATAGGTTTTGTTTTAGTTATCTTAGATTAGAGCTACATTCAAGTTGTATTCATTAGGTTGTTACAAATCTGAAAGTGTTCATTGCATTCAAATTGCATCTTTCATTTAACCCAAAAAGTGAAAAATTGCATAGTTTTACTTCAAAATTAAATCAAATCATTATTCTCAAAATTTTGCATCTTAAAATCAGTCAATTATTGCACCTTAGCTTTGAATATTGCATTCCAAATTTTCATCTTTTGTTCATGCATTTCCACATTGTTGCATACTTGCATTTCTTAATTTCATAGTCATAAAATCAGCAAAATCTTGGAAAATATTCGCTGTCAAAACTGTCTGTACACAGATATGAGACCATTAAATAGTAACAAGCATATTCAAACTTTGAATTTCTTGAGACCCTACCCAGGACATAGGTGCTCTAGGCACGTTGTCTTGCTTTTTTTGCCTGAAATTTGTCTTAGATCTCTGTTCCAGTGTTTTTAGTAGGATTCTGCTGTCTAAATTCTGTTTATGCATTTTAAATTGTCATTTTGCTTTCAGCATTGTTGCACATTTCCACTCTTAAGTTCACAAACATAAAATTGGCAAAATCTGGAAAATATTCACTGTTAGACCTGTTTGAACACATAATCAAAAACTTTAAACAACACCCTAAATAGTCAAATTTCGAATTTCCAGACACTTGTCTAGGATATAGGCACCTTGGGCGCCTCTGTCCCACTTTTTTGAGCTCAGATTTCTATGATAGAGCTCTATCAGGGTCGCCTGTGTCTTGCATTTTTGAGCGTAGATTTCTATGATAGAGCTCTATCAAGGTCTTCTGTCCAGATCTAGTGTCTGTTTTTCAATACTTTTTACAGGACTGTCTAATTTTGATCATTTGATCCATAAGACAAGTAGCAACATGTTTCCTTTTCAAAGATGTGGTTTTGATATGGTAAAGTATGGCTTGTATAAGTATAATCTCCCTACTTATGAGTACAATCTAGGGAAACGAAATGAGGTCATTAACAAGCATGTTAGTCATTCTCCCAATATCTCTCCTACTTGTGAGAGTATCTTGGCAAAAGAGAATGAAATCATTGATACATTTCTTAATATCACTTTGCCTATTCTTCACCCATCTCCCCTACTTGTGAGAATGTTTTGGTTCAAAATGATGCAATCATAGAGAATCATGACAATCATGGTTGTTGTTCCGATACCTTTCCTACTTGTGAAGAAGGCATCTTGGTCTTAAAAGATCAAACCGATGAGTGTCATGAGAATATTATTTGTTTCTCTCCCAAAACCTCTCCTACTTGAGAAGATATTATGGCACAAGAGGATGAGATCATTGACACATTCTTTAATATCACTTTGCCTAGTCTTCATTCATCTCCCAACATATCTCCCACTTGTGAGAATGTTTTAGTGCAAGAGGATGCAATCATAGATAATCATGACAATCATAGTTCGTCCTTCTCTCGATACCCTTCCTACTTGTGACAAGGGTATTTTGGTGTTAGGAGATCCAATCATTAAGGGTCATGAGAATCTTATTTGTCCTCCTAACGCTTCTCCTACTTGGGTAGATATTATGGCACAAGAAGATGACATCATCGATACATTCCTTTCAAAAGATAGTAAGATGGTTTCCTTAGATGATGATGCTAAGGTCACCGTAGACCCCCCTTTGATAGAATCATCAACAAGAAGTTAACTCTGTTGAAGTTATGAACGCACAAGTGACTATTACGTCTCCTTTGATTATTGTACCTCCTCAAACTACTTTTGGACCTCCTAAGAGTCCTCTAATTATTGGACCTCCTAAAAATCCCCTAATTATTGGACCTCCTAAGTCACCTCTCATTATAGGATCTCCTAAACCTCCAGTTGCTATCTTAAACTTTGCAAGACAACTTATTAGTAATCACGTATCGTAGCGACCAAGTTATCATATTGTAGCTCACACATATAACACTAGAAATAATATGCAACCAAAACAAACTCCAACATCCACACCATTGCCTCAACTATACCTCCCACCTACACTTAACATTCCATAGCGTAGTGGTAAAGAATTTGATCTTGGTGAGCAACTTGTAACACTCCTGCTAAGATATCCTTTGGGATTTGATTCAAACATCACCTGCTTACCATGGCATGCTTCTAAAGGCTTTGCAAAACATTGTTATCCTTCCTAGCGCACATCCAAATGATGTGGCAACCTTGATTGAAAATATGAATTCACATATCTTGGACAGTGTCTTTCATCAAAATGAATTACCCCCTTTGAAAACGCAAAAATAAAATGATGCTTTGATGATAATGGCTATTATTAATAGGGTTGGGATTAGATGTACCCTTATTGACAGTGTTTCAAGGATTAATGTTTGTAGTGTAAATCTTTTAGATAAAATTGGAACAGAAAAAGCTTTAATTCAACCCGTTGATTTATCTATCAAAGGTTTTGATAATGTGGGAAGACAACTGCTTGGTGTGATAACATTACCAATAAAGTTGGTAAGGTTGTCTTGCAAACTCCTATCCATGTCATGCCCTGATCTTTCATATAATATTCTCTTGGGTAGGCCATGGATTACTAAGATGAAAGGAGTGCCTTCAACGCTGCATCGTTTAATGAAGTACATATACAACAATAAGATTTACACGGTAAAAGCTGATTCAAATTCTGAAAATTGTTTACAAATTGAAACAGGAATGACGAATCCTCTTAGCACATTGACACCAACTACAAAAGTGGAACCTTTATAGGTTGAGGATTAAGATAACTGTCTTTCAAATGTGACAAAGTTGCTAGATGATGATTGGGGATCATTAGATTTCACACCTACATTTATGGAAGAGTACAAGATTACACACAAATTAGAAAAAGAGAAAGAAGCTGCCATGGTATCAACACAATCTATTGTTGAATCATCAAAAACATCCAATTCCACAACTTTTAGCAAATAGGTAAAAACACAAATTACAAATCCACTTATGATGAAGATGATCAGGAAGAACCACTTTCTTCGAAAGCAATGAAAACAATTTATGGAAGAGGTTATGAACTTTTGAAACAATTTGGCTATAATGGAAAAGGATGTGGTCTAAAAGAATAAGGAATTCGTGTTCCTATAGAACCTAACACACAAGATACAACAAGAGGTCTTGGCTATTGTCCTTCAAAAATAACAAAAACATCAAAAATCCTTTCACATAATCAATAACATTAGTTGCTGCTCCTTGTCATGTGGTAGTTGTAGTATCACACAATGCTCACTGCCATGCATGGGGGTATAAACTTGGCTTTATTCAATCATATTTCATTTTTCAAGGAGTAGCATATCAACATCCATCTAGGTTCATCTTTGTCCCTACACTTGGGGGGCAAGGGGTTAGGTAGCCTTTCCTAGGTGTATTCCTTCTAGCAAGGGATCCCTTTATTTCTCCTTAA
>VDFB02351961.1:19827-40731 GCA_007258455.2 Sequoia sempervirens | reverse complement strand
AAGTTGGTTCTTGTAGTTTTGGTGGGGATTTATTTTCTCTTCTACTTGGCCATATTGAGGTGGTGCTTGTGTGGGAAAAAGAGTGAAGACTTTGGAGATTGGGGCTCTCATATCTTCTTCTCCTATAGAGGGGAGGCCCCTCTTATAGAGGTGGAGGTGGGCTTGGCATTGGTGGGGTGTTGCTGCAAGAAAAATGATGTGCTTTAGTATTTCATTGTGCTCCCTAACTCCCCTATTGAGGAGGGGATTGGGGATTTGTTGGTGTTGTTGTTTAGGGGGTTGATCGTGTTTTACACCAGTGTTTTCACTATTTTTCTTAGCTTAGGGGTTTCTTCTCTAAGCGTCTGGTTCACTGATGCCTGGCTGATACAGGTGGTTTCACTATTTAACTAAGGGTTCCAGGTCTTGACTTTTTCCTGATTGCCAAGGGATCTCATTCCCTTGTTTTCTTTTCTGATGCAGCTTGTGTAATCTTATTTCTATGATTGTGTGTTGTTGTTGTTGGGTTGTTGTTGATTTGTAGTTTATCTTGTTTAGCAGCTTGCTTTGCTTAGATAGGGTTACAAATCCCTTCAAAACTAGTTTGTAATGGGTTTCAGAGCCCCATCAAAACCTGTTTTACCCCTTATCAAAAACAAACACAAGAACAAATTCAAGGATATAATTGTACCAAGATCATATTCTTCCTCTAGCAACTCTAGTAACATATCCTCAAAGGGATTTGATTTCCATATTAATGAAATTATATGGATTAGAATGAATAGGGACCACTCTATCCTTAATAATTCTAATTTTGTAATTTAATTTTGAGCCACAATAAGCTAATGCAATTAATTAGATTTATAACCCTCTTCCATAACCCATATTTCCCTATATTTTTCTCTCAAAAATCTATTATTCATAATAGTATTCTTAGAGGCAAAGCATTCTGTCTTTCTAAGAGAGGAGCTCATTAGTAAGGACATCTAATTGAATTGTTTGACTATTAATTTTGAATCTTTCTTTGGATACTATATTTTTCAAAAATACTATCGAGGAGCTTTTACTTGTTTCATATTTCAAATGAATCTTGATATACCTAGGTTTTGGGAAAAAAAGGTACCATGGAGCTTGAGGAAGGACTCTCTTTCCCATACTATTTATCTAGTACGGAGACTAAATTTCAGTTCTTAAGACACATGAGTTTAAAATTTATAAAGAGAATTATTTCAAGAGCATCCAAATAAACCTTTGTTTAGATAGAGGAAAGTGTTAAATACTTCAATATTAAAGAAAGATTTATCAAATCATATTATTCATCAATCAGTTGAAACAATAAATAATTTTGTACTAGTTTCAAAATTATTAAAAATCCATTCCCTTCTATTTATTTGGAAAAATTATCTAATTATTGAATCAATTTAGAGATATTTTTATCATAATAATTTTTTAGAAATGGATCTAACAAATTCTTGCCAGATAGGTATATCCCTATTGATCGCCTGCAAAGGGATTAAAGAGATATTTCCTTTATCCCTTGATACTATTGAGGGAGAGGGGCCTATAGTGGAGCACCTAACGCATTGCCTGAAAAATGTTACATGGAAATTTCAAAATCCTCCCAGTGCATTTTAGCAGTTTATTTGGAAACTCATGTGGTTCTATATTTCGTTTTAGTGCCACATCATCAAATATGATGTCGTATCAGCATGCTTTTTGTTGAGGTATCCCAAAAGGCCCAAAAAAAAGTGAGATAGTGGTGCACTAATTCATGTTTTATTGGTGCGCTTATGTGACATCACATGATTTGTCACTTTGTGTACTTTTTGGATAAAAAGTGTTTTGTAATTGGATATTAAAGTGCTCCACTATGGGGCTCACTGAGGACTACTTTTATCCCCACTATTGGACCCTGCTCCATTATGGGCCCCTCTCCCCTAACTATATTATGTTATATTTGATCTATAATGGACTAATGCAAGTACTTGTGATTTTCACCCACACCATAACCCATATTAACCTATATTTATGTCTCTTAAATATCTCCTCTTTTGAATAAAAATACCCTAAGAGATAAAGCATATTATATTCCTAAGATAGGAGCTCATTAGTAAGACTAATTGATTGAATAATCTTGATAACCAATTATAACTCTTTCTCCAAACTCTCTTTTTCCATAAAAACATTTCTAAATACTTTTATTTTATATCTTCAAAAAAATCCTTGTTGTATTTAATATTTTGAGAAAGTTTGAACATTGGAGGTCCTAAGGAAGGATTGTATTTCCACTATTTTTCTATAAATTAGAAAGAATATTTAACTCCCTAACCCATGTATATGTTCAAAAATATAAGGTTTTATTTTATAGGAAACATCTAAATAAACCTCCAACTAGATAGGAATCAATTGGATCAAATGACATTAAGAATATAGGTCTTATAAGTTTTGCCAAAATAAAAGATCAATCTAATATTTTGGTAATGTTATAAAATCCTTTACTTCTATTATTTTAATAAAAAAATTCTTGTTTTGAAATAAAATGAAGACTTTTCTCAACTATAAAAGACTTAAAGACCAGTTCAAATATGAAGATCCTACCCATACCACCTCTCCCTTCCCAATAACTCATAATATCATTCCTCCAAGAACCACATTTTGAACCATTAGAAAAGTTAATTGAACACATATTGCATCCTATCTTTTATTCTTTCTAATTGAATTGTTTCAACCATAATCCTTAAAAATTAAACCACAAATATTATATTAAAAAGATTAAAAAATATATATATTGATTATTTAAATACCAAATCCACATGAACCTTAAAATAATTTCATAAAATACAAACCCCCCAAATCCCCTTAGGTATCCATAGACACCTAGTTCCATCATCTCAAAAAAGAATCTAAAAGAGAAAAGACATCATCTTCCAAAATACTTTTTTGGATTAGGACAATACTTCTAGCTTACAAATATGATTATTTTTTCATGAGCCTTCTTGTATTAGAGGAATTCGTACCCATAACATTTTAGGATAAAAAATTCATTTCTCTAATGGATGGACCTTCCCCTCTCCTATGTAATAAATGAATCCATGGTCTATTATGATAGTACTCTAATTTTCTTTAGAAATTCATCAATGAGCTTATCTAATTTGATTTACATTGTATTCTTGGAACTTTGAAGCCCCACTTTAAGTTTTTTCTTTGAATTGACGCAACTCCCTATTTCCTCCAAAGTATCTTAAATTTATATCCACCCAAAATAATCTCACCTTAAGCCTCTTCAACAATATCCTACAATGAGTTTCCTTCTTGTATCTCAACAAAAGAAAAGAGGGGAACAAATGCATTTACCATTCTAGGGACATAAGAGCTTGAGTTAGGAATAATGGTATTTATTTCTTACACACCGACTCATTAAGAAGTGTTTTTTCAAGTAGAATCTTCTTCAAAGATGGAGAAGAAGTACCACAATCCCTAGCATCTAAAGCCACACCATATTTAGAAAATTGAGAAGGATCCATGACACAAGATGATTTTACATCATAGCTAGTAATTGAAGAAGACCCATTACAAAGATTACCAAGATTAGTAAGAAGGGACACATTTTTAGGCCCTAAAACCATGGGATTCAACAAATATCCATTTTCTTACCATGGCATATGTATAATACTTAATTTAATATTATAATAGTTTATAGGTATAATAATTGTAGGTCTAGTAGAAATATTTTGGGATTAGTGGCTTACCCTTCCATTACATTATTAGGAGTACACATTTTTATAGACAAGTTAGTAATTAGTTGTGGAGGAGATAATTTACAAATTATGTTATTGTCAAATATTTTGGGAGGTTGCTCCTTGAAGTGGATCAATCTATTTCAAATATTTTCTTCATTTTGCTCTTATAATATTATGGATATGATATATTTGCATGTTATTCAACTCTTCAACTAATTAATTTCACAAAAAACGTTTATCCTTAACAAGGTTCTATTTGATTGGATCAATTTACTTAAAATGGAACCAAAGATTATTTCTTTGAACAAAAATGCACACACACACTCTCTCTCTCTACTTAAAATGGAACCAAAAATTATTTCTTTGAACAAAAACTCTCTCTCTCCCTCTCCCTCTCCCACTCCCTCCCTCTCCCTCCCACCCACGCAAACCCAATTTTAGCTATTCCTCCCTCCCAAACCCTGCTTTAAAGCTGAAAATATATTCTTCTATTTAACTTGACCACTTTTTGTATAATTTTGAAAAGTGGTCAAATTTAAGGGAAAAATAAAAAGATAATTAATCCCTTCTTAGTTTAAATATTTCTTAAAATTTCCTAAATGCAAGGACCAAATAATCTTTTTGGGAGGGGAAGATCCAAACTATGTGATATCTCGATATGAGCATACCCTGTATTGGATCTATAAAGAGATTTAGGATAACTTTTAAACACTGAACATAGATAATTCATGATCCTTTCCTAGTTGTTCTCACCCCAAAAATCTAGAGGAAGACCATATCAAAGAATGTAATGTAGTAGTCATTACTAAAAAAGCTATGAGACTATTTTCTAAACTCAATGAATTTACCACTAATCCTCTTGGGTGGATAATTGAGAGCCTCCTATTGATCCTTAATGAAAGATAATAGATCAACAAAAACAATTTAGAATAGAAAGGAGAAAAATATTGTGTTCCAAACCTTAAGAACATGCTAGAGAATCACTTGTCTAGGTAGAAGCTTATGATTTCATAATAAAACAGCTTTCTAATACCCTACTCAACTCCAAGATATATCAAATTCACCTCTGGTATTTCACTTAAAACTAACAAGGTTCAAGAGGAATACAAAGCAATAACACTACCAAGTTTCTTAAACTTATTATTCCTAATTAAAAATATATTAGCCTTATATTGGACACCTAGACATAAATTTATTCTTCCTTAGTGATGATATTTTCTATTGTAATTGCAAAAGGATCCACCTAGATCAAATCTTGTTAATCAAAATATTACTTAAATCATTTCTCCTGCCAAAATTATCGACTACTTTTGGACCTTCATTACATTTCGTCATCAATTATTTTTCTAGAAAACCTAGGTTATGCATCTACGGGCAACAAAAAAGAGCATGAATTAGCGATTTTAGTAACCAAAATTCACTAGATCAATCTAAATTTAATCTAGAATAACTTCTCAAGAATAAAATTTTATAGAAACCATACTAGAATTCATATCAATTACCTTCTAGTGTCTACTCAATATCATGATAACATTTAACTAATTTATATGCATGATAAACTTAAAAATTTCCTCTCATGGACACGTACTATATCAATGCCTAGAAAACAATGTTCACCAAACACAACAAAAAACATACAATTTTTTTTTAAGTCCTTAGTTACAAGTGGACCAAAAATTACATAGGTCATTCAATCCCCAAGAGCATATAAATATTAACTTAAATAGAGGATCGATTAGTTCCCTAGAGTTCCTCAACACAACATGACTTATTCTATAAATTTAAAATATTGCCCCCAACTTTAGACACTTTAATTTACCTTGGTTATATAGTATTATGTGTAGGTTATCAACCAAAAATTATAGGTGAACCTCCACCTATTATTATTTTTCTCAATATCCCCATGCAACATGAAGGAACTCATGGCCAAAGACAACATTCTAGCACTACTAAAAGAATGAGAAACATCAAACCTATTCCTTCACCCTATTAATTGACCAACATAAATCATTAGCTTAGTCATGGCTTCTCAAATCAATACACATTCATCTTTATCCATTTATTAGTCATTTCCCATATGTTCAACATCTATATACAAATCTTAGGTTTGGCAATCTTATATGAAATATAGTCAATGAACATGTCTAAAATTTTACTAGCATCTAATCTACCACCATAATTGTTTAATATCTTGATTATTTTTCCAAAATCCCTTATTCCAACTTCCTTGAACACAAAATCCATACCACCCAATTTCCTCAACATAAAGAAATGACCTCAAAATATTTTAAAAACGCATTTATGTGTAAAATGAAAGAAATAAAGATGCCTCCTTTTGACACACTTTACAAACCCACTAAAAAATCACCAACCACTCAATATAGGATTCATGCCCTATTTCATATTTTAATGATGTCAAGCAATCATTATAATAAAATATAAAAAATACATGTTATAATATGTTATAAATTAGGATCTTAAGATACTAATAATTATATATAAAATATAGAATAAATAAAATAAGAATCATACAAACATAAATTTTACATATTACACAAGATATACATGGGAAAACCCTTTCAAGTAAAAAAATCATAAAACATTTTATAATATACTTACAAAAAATAGTCTATTATAAAATAGACTAAATCTAGGGACACTCCACATACTTCCACATGGCCAATGATACCTCTTGTTCATAGTTATATAATTCACTATAAATCTCAAAATTCTCACACTCTTAAATGAGAGACAACCTCCTTAAATATAGGATAAGGGGCCGCAAATTAGTTGAGGGGTATTAGTCACATTTATTCAACAACCACATTCATAAATAATCAATAATCTAATAGTATTAGACTATAATTATTTTAAATGATATATGCTCAAGAAAATATATAATATATAAAGTTTTATAACTGTATATTAGAACAATATATAAATTTTATAAGTGTATGACCCCTAATAAAATTATATTCTAACAAAATACTTGTTTGACCACGTGTCTCTTAATAGGTGCATTCCATCTTCATTTATTACTATTGTTATTATTAATATCATTATACTCATTTTAATTCATGTTATTATTACTACTAAAACCACCACCACCATATTTAAGGTTATGAATTAAAGGTATTCATGAGTTGTTGATCATCCATCATTCATGAGTTATTATGATTTCAATGGCACCTCTAAAGTATATATTTATAGAGTGTGCTTCACTAATAAGTGTTTATATAATGTTGATTTATCTCCTCTTTCATATTAAAATTATATTAGAATCTATTTTAGAAATCAAACAATTAAAAGATACATCTCAATAATTTATCAGTAATCAAATGTATTAAAGATATCAAGTTTCCACAATCCGTAATCATGAATCAATTTCGTTTCTGGTTTTGATTCAATCAAATGTATATTTATAACCAATATACTTAATATAATATTTAAAATAAACAAAGAAATTGTACATAAATATAATATTAATTTTAAAAGCCAAAAAACTTTTTAGTGGCAATATACACACTATAATTCTACTTAGTAAAGAAGAGATGGTTAGAAAAGAATATTGACATTGAACACTATTTGCATTGATGAATCAATAAACAAAGTTTTATATATTCTCAAAATATTTTATCTATTTTTCATGTAGAGCCTTCCATATCATTATGATTCTTTTCAACTTTCACTGCCCTTGTTGCAAAATAGTAGGCCACACTTGCAATAGCATGAATGAAAGCCACCAAACCTCCAATTGCCAAAAGTTTGTGTTTAGTTAAACTACAAAATTCATTGGATTTAGAGTTGGAGACTGCTCCCGTTGTTAATAGTCCCAATCCTATGATAAAAAGTATCCTGCATCACCCCCATTTTATTAAGCCATGAAAATAAATTTATACATAAATGACAATAAATTAAATTTCACAATTTTTAATTGTATAATCTCTTTGTCATGTTAGAGATTTTCATGTCATTAAATTTAAAAATATTTGTTATGTCTTTTCAATTGATTTTTTATTAGTAAAAAAAATCAATAATTTTTAGATTTAAAATTGAAGATTATTTCTAGTATTCCAAAACTTTCAATTTTATGAGTCTTCTCTATTGTCAATTATATTTTCTTAGAGTGCTTTTTTTTTTTATAATATATTCAATTTGTTCATTAATCATTTTTGTAATAAATAAATATAAATAATAAGAACTATTAAAATATAAATTATTTATCTAATTTAAAAACATTAAATTTAAGTGCATTTAAAGATTTTTTAGTTACTATTAATTATTATTAAAATAAATTGATACTTTTTAAAAAATTTAAGTGTATTTTTTCTTGAAAATAAAGTCTAATAATTAATATATTAAAAAAAAAAATCATCCAATAAAATATACAAATATCTATAAATATTTGTTAAACTTTGTTCTATAAAAGTTCTTTATCTCATAATTATAATTATAAAATCTATCATAGTTCATTATTTTCATATTTGTATACCTAATAATGAAAGTTGGACATGGAGGTGACTAATTTGTCTCCCACTCAAGATGGTTCATCAATAATTTCAAGACAAGTGATATATTGAAAAATAATTGCAATTGAGGAAAAAAATATATTAAAAATATATTTAGGTGAGTGTATATAACACTTCTTTATCTTGAATAATTATATTGAATATAATATTATGAAGTGAAAATAAAATGCTAAATAATATTTTTTTATAGAATATTAAGAAGATGAAATATTAAAAATTTTAAATTTTAATATATATATATGTAATTTTTATTTAATGTATGGATTGATATTGTTTTGTGATATGTATGTATGTGAATTTTTAGTCTTGTTTTGGAATGTGTTATTATACACATATATTTATTGAATTATAGAAAATGTTATTACAATAGAAAAAATTGCATGAAAATTTGCAAATTATGGATTGTGCCTCTAATGAGAACTATCTAATAAAATTATATGGAAGTTCTTGTGAGACTCTATAAGTAGGATGGGTTGGTTTTCTTGTATAATGTCATAATAGAATCTTTATTAAAGTGGGTTCACTATCCATTTCAAGAGTAAGAAGTAATGAAGATTGAGCAATTGTGCTTTGGAAGGTATTAAACTAGCATATATGCTAGAAGCTAAAAGGTCTTTGTGAGGTGAATTCCTAATCATAAATAGTTTTGAGAAAGAAAAAAACACCAAGCTAAAAGATTGATTACATTTTTCAAGATGATAGATCAAGATCAAAATTTTGAGGAACTGCCACTTTAAAATAACTTCTACTTGAATGTAATTGATAAAGCTAACCTTTTGGCTCAATATGGAATCAACATGAACACACTATCACTCTATTCTTGAGCTAATGACTAATATAGGGCTTTTAATCCCTTTTTATCAAAGAACAAAAATTAAAATTTCATTGAAAAGACTTGGAGAGGTAATTTTTAGAAAATAGAAAAGGAAATGACAAGAGAAAAGGGAAAGAGAAAAATAAATAATGATTAAATCAAAGGAATAGAAAATAAATGAAAGAAAAAAATTATTAAACCGGTGATAGAAATAATTAAATTATTTTTTGTGGTAGAGTGATGCAATAATTTAGTTGGTTGTTTCAATACCCTCTTGATTTTATTCTAGTGGGTATGTCAATATTTTCTAAATTCTAGTATTAGTTAATTTTAGCACACACTTGAACTATAAATTAAAACAATAAGTATGTTATTAAATAGTTATCACCTAGTTATTGTGTACACAACCAATAAAATTAACTCTACATAGATTCTAATGTGCATTCCCTAATTCAAGAGTTACTAGGAGCAGGCCTTGGAATGATTTTTTGGGGTTTAGAAAGGTGTGTAAATATTGTAAATGGATTTTAACTAGAAAATTTAAGTTTCTTTTATTTTTGAGTAAAAAGAAATGGGGAAAATAGTTATTCTCCAACCACCTTCAATCCAAATTTAAACTAATCTCAACTACTCATCTAATCAATTCAATCTTAGCCCTCCATTCACCAACCACTAGTATTAAATCATTTCTCCCTCCCACATTAAAATTTAGATTTCCTCTCAAGAAATATTATCCATCCATCCTAAAGAAATCTCAACCCTTCATCTATCATCATCAAACATATAAATCAAACCATCCCCAATCCATTTTCAAGGAAAAATATTAGATATGATAAATTTATGCAACAAATTTTGGCAATCACACTCTACAACCATCAACCATCACTTGGAGAACATCACCTAGGTCATCGAAGGTTTGCATGGTAAGATAATTTATTCCTTTTGTCATTATTTGCAATCATTTTTCTCTAATCTAAGATGCTTTCTCGACATAGGGTAGAATTCAAAATGGATGCTTTATTCCTATTATTTTATCCTATATTTTAGTCTTTGCACTTTACTTGCATCTAAACCCAATTTAGGGTTATTGTGTGAAGTATTTTTATAGATTTTGAGTGGTTTTGGGAGAGTATTTGGCTTTGTTAGTTTTTTGGTTTATTTTTTTTCCTTTATAGAAGATTTAAAGATATGAAATTATAGGTTATTTGAGTGAGGCCTATACGTGATAGGAAGTTTCCATATTCCAAAATTATTTTGGTTTCATTGAGTATTATTGGTAAGTGTAATTCACCCTCATTTTAAGGTTATTTGTATACAAAAATGGTTGTAAGAAATTGACTATAGAATTTGATTGTAAAGGGGATATCATGTTGATTATTAAGATGTAAAATAATTTCATTTTATTTCAATTTTGGTGTGTAGCCCCATTCACCAATTTCATCAATGAACTCATTATTACAATGCTCACACAACACCATGCAACACTATTCATATAGTTCTTTGGAAAATGCTCATTTGTAACCACACAACACTACTTGTAAGCATAGTGCAACATTGAACATAGCTACATATAGTTATTCTTATTCAAACCATACATGTGTGACACATGGGACATATATACACAACAATAAATGCCACCATGTGTGTGCAACACTTATTGACCTATGTGTCATAAGCAATGCCACCATAGTAGTTTAACATTTGGAACCATACATATATAAACCTAACAACATCCATGCCACATGAAATGAAACCTTTTGAGCTTTAAACTTAGCTATGTCTTATCCATATATATGTCATGTGACCATATGCATTGGACACAAGTCAACATCTATATGACACCTAGTTGATGACCTAGATGTACTATCATGTAGAAAAAATTCCATTATAGTTAGAGAGGAATCCACAAATTCACTTATCAATCCAATTCACATATCAATCCTCTATAAATATTTTCCCCTATTCTTTATTAATAGAAGTGGCATATCTACCAAAATCCCTTGGTGCATTGAATAATTTTTTATTTACATTTTATTTTTTGTGTATGTTATATTTAATCTTGTTCATTAATACCTAAAAAATGATGACTACCCATAAACCACCTAGGAATTGAAAATATTGGCACCATGAAATGTATAAATTTAATTCTCAATGGATTCTTATTTGGATTATTATGAACATCTATGAATTTGGTTCTAATATAAATGGGTTAAACCATGGATTTTTGGGTTTGTAAATTAAAATTGCATTTGAGAGTTGTAGTGTGGTACATTGGATTTGGACTAGTTGAGCCTATGGCCATGGATCAACCACACAAATTTGGCCTTTTTGTTGCAAGAAAGGGTGTGAGTCAACCTTTCAAACATTATCCTTATCATATGAGCATTCATTGGTTATCCTATGTAGTTGGTATAAACCAAAATAAGTTGAAAGACCCTACACCTATATTGTGTTTTATTCGGTTAGGCAATATATTGTATGGTTATAGAATATTGTTAATAATATGGTTGAGTTGTATTAGATGGATCAAATTGATGAAGGTTAACATTGTTTATGATTAGTACTAGATCCTAAACTTGTGTCATGTATCTTTTATTTTCTGCTAAGAAATTTCATTTTAGAGGGAAGACTTAAGGGCTAGAATGTAGTAGTAAAAAAAATATCTCCTTTAATTATATTTTGTAAGTATAATGCAAACACTACTATCATGTAGAGAGGAATCTCATAGTCACAATCCCATAAAATATTGACACATTATTTCATTGTGTAGGTTTTTAGTTGAATAGTATGTTCTATCATAAATTAGTGTGATGAATTATCTGATGAAATTGTAGAAAATTTGTATTATCATTCTTTCAATTTTAACACAAAAGATAATTTATCCATTTAAACCTACAAGAGGGAAACTTATTAAAAGATAACTAGAATATTGACACTAGTTGTATACATAACTTTGAAGGTTGGATGTACCAAATTCAATTATTGTTGAAAAGTTATTAATTTTTTTTTTAAATAAAACCAAGTGGAGACCTAGAAAATAATTAATGATATTGCATTCCTGATTCTAAAGTTGAATATAAATAATATCAAGTTGCACGGTTTCAATTTGATCCTCAACATGCTAACACATAGTGTAGACACCTAGAATTGTCCACATCCTAACCAAACCTAAGTTTATCCTCTTCTAGTGTTAATTAAATAAGATCAATTATTTAATTAACCTTTTCAATTGTATTCTTAGTATTAATTATATAAATTTATGGACATATTGTATGTCAAAAATCATTAAAAATTACCAATTAAATTTATATTAAAAATCATGATCCTACACTCACTCATCTTTACCTTCCAAAAAATAAATAAATACAATCTTATATTTAATTATCCTTCAATCCATCTCAAATAATTAAGTCAAGAAAAAAACTAATTAGTGTTAGGGTTTAGGCAAAGATTGGAGCAATAAACATTAACAATTATATGCAAACTAAATAGCCTAGAAATAACAATGAAGAATAACACAAAAGAGATCAACATAGAAATTTAACGTGGTTCACCCAATATGGGCTACTTCCACAAAAAATCAACCACCCAATGATTTTATTATCTAGTACAAAACAGATTACAATCTCGCGAATTACACACGCTGCAACTTACATCCCGACTGCTTATAACAATCTTTTTGGAAGCTTCCAGAATTAGGGTTTTACAAGGTATTTTTTCATTTGACATGTCAGCAAGAAAACATTGACATGTTAATGAAAAAAAATGTGGGGGTTGTGCCCACGAACCCCTGCTATCAGGGGTTGTCACCCCCAAACCCCACTATTGGGGGTTCTACCCCCGAACCCCCACTGTCAGGCATTGTTGCCCCCGAACCCCCGGTCAAGGCCTGGCCTGGCCCTAAACCCCGACAACCTGGATACATTATGAGTGTACAGTATTTGCATGATCACTCACCACATATCAACAATCTCCCACTTGGAGACTGATCAAGCTCCACACCAAACAATTAGTTAGCTTATTAGTCCCCTTGCACATTCACAAATGTGCTTAAACCATGGCCAGCATTCTCACTTCCCCACAAAATATTCTCATCAAATCTTATCCATTAATTTCTCCAAGAAGTATCCAAAAAGTATTTCTTTGATGCTCACCCTTCATCTCTTTCCAAAACAATCTTGACCATTCAAATTATTTTAATCATTGACCTCTTTAAGTGCACTAATCGCAAGGTACTACTTGTAGGATCCTCCTCTCTCCAATTTTCTCAACCAACCTTAACCCTTGTTCTCTTCTATTAATCTCAACCCTTGATCAATCAACCTCCTAATCTATAAATAGACCCTCAAGGTAGCTATTTTTATAGGAGATTGGATTATAATCCATGTTGTTAGTTTGAAGACAAACCCACATACCATATCTTGAGTGTGAATCCATTGGAGCACAACCACACACATCTTTTATGTGCAACAAGGAGTTGATGAAAAAAAGGTTGTTTTCTTTTATCTTTTGTTCAATTCCTTTGTTTAAATTGAGGTGCAATTAGTTATAGAATATAATTTAAAAAATTCATGTTTAAGTGCTTGTTTTATTTTATACATTTTTACTGTTCACACATAGTTGATGAAAGACTATTTTAAACCTCCAAGGTTTAAATTGAATAAAAAATTAGTATGAGGTAGTTATATACACTTGAGACTAGCATTAATAATGAAATCAATGCATTGAGTGCTTTTAACTAGCATTTATACCTTTCTTAGCCAACTTTATTTAGTGTTGTAAATGAAATTATATTGTTTCGATTCAAGTAAAACTCATGTGATGACTAGAAAGTAATATGCCCCATCTTTTAGTACTAGTCTCTTGATATGATGTATTTGAGCCAAGTTGTTATCGGTCCACTAGTTACATAATTATCCAGGACATGAAGGAGCTTGTATAACTTCATTTATCCGTGTTCATCCTATACATACCTTAATGACTATTTTGAGTTGTGTATGGGAAATTTAAACATAATTAATGTTAAGGACACCAGAATTTCGAAAGAACTTGAGGTATCAATTTGAACCTTTAAACCTTAGATATAGTTGTATTTTACTAATGTGTGTAGGTGAGTTGTGCCCACATTGGACTTGAGCATGTATAGTAATATTGTGTGGTTATACTACTAGAATTAACTTGATATATAATTATTTCTTTAACCCTTAAACCTTGGCCAATGTTGAATCTTCTAAGGTTATTCAATTATATGTCAATGACTTTTCCTAATACTAGACTCCAATAAATTTGTCCCTATGTAGGTTACTAATCTGACTTCATTTGTAAAGAAAGGGTATGACCTAAATAAGGTGGAGCATTGAGAAAATCAATTCAACTCTATGGTTAGGGGAAAAGTGCTTGCATTCAAGGCCCTTTCTCCTATGAATTTACAAGTATATATATAAATTGTACTTTGTTTAAATTCATATTTTTACTTTTGATCTATATAAACATACTTATAAGCATTCAATTGGTTGACTCTAATTATCATTAATTTATTAATTTTTAGTTGATGGCAAGCATAGTCTAATGATGTGGTATATTCAAAATGTATGTATTAATTTATGGAATCATGTGGGTATGTTATAATAATCAAAACAAGATTGGATTACAATGATGGGATTGCAAAAGATTTGTCCATTATTTTGGAATTAGATTAAATTTAATTACATAAAGAGACATTGGTGTTCTACAATGGTAATAGGGCATTGAGTCTCATGTCTTGACTATCTACATAAAAAATAAAACACAATAAACATATTTTGCAAAAATAAAATCTATAAAATTAAAAATATAGTCGACATAATTTTAAATATGGAAATAAAACGTATAGATATAAAACAAAAAAAATATTTAATTTTATGTGACTCTGTCATCAAGAAAAAATAAAAATTATTAAACTAATTAATTTTTATTTAATAGAAAAAAATAAATATGAAGACATCATATATATCACCTACACACATTAGTAAAATACAACTATATCTAAAGTAAAGGCTAGCTCGATACCTCAAGTTCTTTGGAAATTCCCACCCTTAACATTAATTGTGTTATAAATGAAATTATTAAGAATCAATAAAATTACTTAAATAACTAATGGTGACTTTTAGTAAGTACTAAAATTTAATGTTGATAAAATAGAATAATTCTTAGCTAAAAATTAAAATTTATGTGTCTGTATATGTATAATAAATAACTGTTAAATAAATAGAATAGCTCTAAAATAGAATGTATAATGAACCCAAATAAATAAAATAGTTCTAAAATAAAGTAAAATAACTGATAACTAAATAAAATAATTTTAAATTGATATTTCTTAAAAAAAATTAAATAAATATATTAAGATATTCATTATGTAGTAAAAAAACAAGAGTCTTTATTAAAGATTACAAATATATTAGCCCTATGTGTGTGATAGTTGTAATTAAATTAGAGAAGGCTAAAATCAAACTTATTACTTGTGATAAGCAGATTACATTGGTTTACTTTGTACTTTTGAATGGAATGAAATGTTTAAGTTATTTGATGTAGTTATTTCTATATTTGTAATTAATGAAATTTCATTTGAAAAAATAACCAAAACTAAAATTATAGAAAATAATGTTTTCTTTTAGTTTTCTGAAAGAAAATGTGCTATACAGTTGGAATAACTGCTCTTCCAAAGGCAAGAAAGTTTCAAAATGTTTGATTGAAAAACAAAATTATCAAGATAGATTCCACATTACAGTCTAAATTACAGTCACAGGAGATTCAAGGGTTTGGAAACTGCATAGAAATACCAGGAAGACCTTAGATTGTAATGCCCTCTATGAACCAAAACCCAAAAATAATGGATTCCCCAGGAACAATAGCATGTTATATATGGTCAACTAATTATAAAAGAAAAAGACCCAACTGGTTTTTTTCCTTAAATTGTATTTTCAATTATATGGGTTGTGCCTAGTCTGTTCAGTGAAGGCAATAGAAATAGTGAACATGTTAGATAACCAATGCCCCCAATCCATTCCCTTATGCCCCATCTTATATCTGTCGAAGGCTACTGTGGAATCATCAGAGGAAATGGTGATAGGTGCATCCTATGGCAACTTCAGTAGTCTACTAGAACAGAAAAGCTGTTTACCAGAAGTAGTAGTTTAGTTAAAAATTAGCTTACCAAGAGAGCAGCAGAAAGGCAGCAGCAACTGGCTTGTGAAGTGAGGAGTGTTGGTGGTGGTTGGGTGTTGAAGCAAAGCAGTTGCATCCTCCACTTAAATTAGCAATGATGTGAGCCACCAACAAAAGAGAAGCTGCTGCTACCCCATGCCAAAAAGCAGCATTACTGGCTACTTTGCACTTAAATGTTAAAGACCTATAATATTTCACCTGAATCCATCCATACAAGAAATACAATGTTTGTGATCACATTTCATCATCAGACTTATTTAAGAAATACAGTAATATTAAAGGTGTATTGTAAGTTTTTGAGTTTAACTGTGTATGTTTTTCAATTGACGTTTCTTCTTTCTGATGATGGATCACTGAGTGTGATCCGAAAGTGATTGGAAAACATACACAGTTAAATCCAAAAGCTTGCAATACAATTTCATGGACTGTCGAAAACTCGTACCAACATTAAGGGTTTTAAATATTATAGTTCATACAATGTTTCCACATTTCATGTGATCAGACGTATCTAAGAAATACAATAACATTGAGGGTTTTAAATATTATAGTCCACACAATGTTTCCACATTTCATATAAATTCATATCAGACAGTTTTTTATCAATGTTTCTGATCACACTTCATGATCGATCATCATAAAAAAATGACGTGAAATTATTGACAAACACGCAAGATTAATATTACATTATATTCTGTTTTTCAAAAACCAAATGAACTATGATTCAATGAACAAAATTACCTTGTCTTGAGCTAATTCAGCCTGTAAGCTTAAAATTCCTGCAATGACATCCAACAGCACCACCAAAATGCATGCCAGGGCTCCCCTTAATTCCATTGCAGAAAATGCCTGCAAATTTGTGTGTGTTGATTTAGGTTACAGTTGGATGCCACTAACACTTTTTTCCTTTTCCATCAACATCAAATTGGCTTTACAGCTGTAAATCAACATTATGCCCTCAAGATTTCTGTGACACCTTTAGTTGGTCGGTCGCCATTGAAGTGACAGAATGATTGTACTGTCTTTTGAAAAGAAAAGAAAAAAATTCCGTTTGATGCCTATCTTTGACAATCTCGATCGCTATTTTATTTTAAAACGAGAAGAATCCAAAGCGTAACAGTCCTTCCCGTCCTATTTCTCCTTTTATCTAATCTAAAACAGTTCTGGCCCTTTTTTTTGAATTTTCATCTGTACGATTTTGATTCTTCAACAGTGTCATATTTTATTTTATGGATTTTATAGTAATTAATATTAATTTATATTTAGTTTTAGGTTTATTTTGATGGAATGTTTCAATAAAATTATAATATATTTATAGATGGTGTATTTTTTTATAAAGTTGGGTTCATTTTATAATGTTTTATATATTTTTTCATATTTCAAATATATTGTAATTGTGTGGGTGAATTAACAAAAAAATTTAAATTTAAATTTGTCAATCATTTACATGTCATATTGTTAATATTTAATAATAAATATAATTTTAATGGTTTAATATTAACTAACTGTATAAATAGTTTAATATGTATCTTAAAGATGTTGAGGTATCAATTTTGAGGCTCCTAACAAATACAATAGATAGGCACCTCAAGTCAAATATATCTTAACTTCTTTTAAATGAATATATTTAAGATATGTATGCTACTCATATTCTTATTTACATTTACTCATATATGTGTGATTATTATTGGATTATTGTACTTGACATTGCACTTCTATCCATACACATATTTTCTACGTAATGTTGACAACAAGGTATTTACAACACAAGAAAAATATAATCCCAATAGAAATTTAATCTAATAAAGCATGTGATTAGCCAATAAAATTAATGAGCCAATGAAAAAGTAAACATAACAAATTTAAACTATAACATCAAATTTATGCACACAAAACTTTTATGGAAAAACCTCACCATCAAAAAGACTCAAACTTGTAATAATCTGAAAAAAGGATACACCAATACAATCACTTATCTCTTAGACAATAAACGAGTAGTATAAGAGTAACTATAAAAATACCTTACTATCCATTATCTCATGCCTCTAATATATAGAAAAGAAAACTAGAAACAATCAAGTTGTATCTAAAACTTTGAGTCGTGGCAAAAATCAATGCTCATGTGGTCATGTTCTCAAAATAGCATGCAATCCTCTTATAGATTAGATACCTTTTTTACACATCATAGATGTCGTAGATTTTGTCATAACAGTCATATTGACTAAGATCCCAATCATAAGCACTTTATGAGTGCATTCAATGTTTATGGGCCATAACCACCAAATTGGAAAGATGTAATATATCTCCAAATTTTAACCTTTTCAATGTAACCTTAATATTCAATGCATTCTTACAAAATATTGCAAGTATCTAGAGAATAAATAATAAATAAATAGTATCCCCCCTCACACATGGATGTCACATTTAGTCCACTCCAAAATGTTTAAACATCATACATTATTTATCATCTACATAATTAAATATAATCAATTGAGAGAATTAAATGATGGATTGCACCTCTTATCCTAACATTCCATCGCTTAGCATTTACATTACAAGACATAATAGAAAACTAAAAAATAAATCAAGTGTTGGAAGAGACAAGGCCCATGGCCTCTCTATATGAAATAAACTTATTTTAAATGTTCATTATTAGCAAAAGAATTTAAACATTAAGTTGTCAATCTTACTCTAACACCCTTAACCATCTCAATGAAAAAGTGATATTAAAAATCAATATGATTTGTATGAGCATGGTAAGTAAAAGTACAAAATTGTGTCACTTTATAAAGGAAACGACCAACACTATCTAACTTTTAAACTTGAATCACTAAAAAGTGATATATATGTTTTGAATTTTGAAATGATCTAAACCAATAAAATATTTATTTTTTAGTATATTCTATGTTTGTATTTTTATTTTTTTTAAATAAAAAATACTTGAATATTGTTTTTTTATAAATTAGCACTATAATTTAGTTGATAAAATGTTGAAAAATGAAGTTACATGAGACGTCAATCTTTATATAGTAAATTTTACCCTTTTTTCCTTCAATTTTTTTGGTGTGTATAAATATAACTTGAAACTTTAGTGCATGGATATATTTTTTTCCAATTTTGATAAATATATATTTTTAAATAAATATAAAAATGTGTATTTTAAAACTTAGTTGTTTTCATTCGAGTCAACTTTCATATTAATTATTTATCCAAAATATTAAAAAAAATACCATCTTGATATAGATTATTTTATCCAATGCATCATATTTTTTCAATTTTTTTAATAAGTTTCACTATTTTTCATTGACATGTTAATCAACCTAATATTTTATGTTGATAACCTAAGTTTTTAGTAAAAATAAAAAAGAAAATACAAATATTTTAAACTATTAAAATATATACATTTTTGAAAACTAAACTTATGGATCTACAAAAGTGTATTTTTGTATTTATTTTTAAAAAAATTTACACGAGTAGAAGTTGTTGAAACATCATGTTTTTCAAATAATTTTACTTTTTTAGTAAATTGGCCTCAAAGTGGTGTTAAACAACAATTTTAGTTGGAAAAGTTGTGGACATATATAACTTAGCTAGAATGAATCTTACAAGATCATATGTTTGACCAAAATTAATTTTTAGTTAGAAATACTTGAATTCACTTCTACTTATAAGTTGGTTGAAAGTATGACATAGTTTTAGCTGAAGATTAGCTCAACACCCAAGACCACCTACAAAATCAATAAAAATCTTCTACAAGAGAGGATGCAAGAATATGATCTTGCTTGATATTAAGACTTATCAAAATGATGATGAGGTATGAAGTATGTTAACACAAAGTGTACAATGACCTTCCTTATATAGGAAAGGTAAGGAGTGGGATTGAACATGATTGTGGCATGTGTCTTAATCCTATGACATGAGATTACTAACAAACTAACTACTTAGGAAATGATGCATAAATCTATATAAGATAAGTTCTAAAAAAGTCAACTAAGACTTCTAGAAAGAATCTTATATACTAAGTAAACTTAATCATGTGAATAAGTCCCCTAATTACCTCGTGAAATAAATTACTAGGTACAAGAGTTTAATTCACACCAACACACCCTTAAGTGCAACTTAGGGAGAAGATTATTATGCAACTGATGCAAAGATGAAAAGATGTGTCCCGACTACGAGACCATTTTAGGTACCCATGTACAAATGCAAAATTAAATCTCTCACAAATGGAGAAAAGGAGAAAAACGCATGGGACAAAACTCCTCCCCAAAAGAGATAAAAAAGAAAATTAAGGATGAAGGACTCCATGATACCCCCCAAGTACACCATCTATCACATATATACATTACAATCTATATCCCCCCCATAAGAGGGAAAGAGAGATACTATGTATCCCCCCCACAACGTGTAATCACCTGTAGATATGGTAAGTTCGTAAAGACAACATAATTCAATGTCTACAAAAAACTTGTATCCCTTTTGGAAGAAACAAAACCAAGTACAAATGCAAGAATGCTTCCCGTTCTAGATAGGAATTGGAAGAAAGAAGAATGAAGATGTATGATGATGATGTCTCTAAAATCTATTCATATGTCTCCTTGTCCACTGAAGATGAAGATGTCACTATCAAATTAGATAAATG
>VDFB02351961.1:0-10282 GCA_007258455.2 Sequoia sempervirens | reverse complement strand
TTGGAAGCCATTTTATTGTGTGCCTCTTAAAATTTGCCAATACTTGTTGTTGCAAATGCACCATGTGGAGTTTCAATGTACCATGAGCTATTATGCTATATATGTTCTAATTTGTATACTAATGAAATGTTATAGGAGAGTGGTGCAATGCATCTTCTGAAATCATCAAGGAACTTGCTAGATCTATTTTTTATGTTCTAGAGATGATGGTTGCTTTTTCTATAGAAATGATTGTTTAAATGCAAAGTGCTCACAATGTGGTGGCTTGTCAAAGTTTGTTCAATGTTTTCATGAGAGTTCCAAACATGAATTTGGAAAGAAGCTTGTTGAGAAAAAGAGATATGAGATAGTCAAATATACTTTGCAAAGTGGAGGTGAAGGTTCTAGATGTGAGTTGTTTTCAAAGAATGTTGCTTTGATTTTATTTCAAATTTTAAGGACAATATTTTCTAAGTATGCAGGCATGGTCATGGAGTCTCGATGGTTGGATCAACAATTTAGGATGTTTAAGGACTCTTTTTAGGTTAACTGCCTGTTAGTGGACGATTTTCAGAAAACTACACATTGCAACCACAAAACGAGGTACAATCTCAGTATTACAATTCCATTCAGATTGCTATTTTTGTCCACATAACATTTAGACATGCACCTGATAGTATAGAATAGGATTGAAAGATAATCAGAGAGTATCATTTTTATATGAGTGATGATAGATCTCACTCATTCGAGTATGTCCAACATTGTTTCGAGAATTTTTTTGAGTTCTTGCAGGAGCATGATATAGCACTGGGCCAACATCTAATTTGGTCAGATAATTGCATAGGTCAATTCAATAATGCTTGTATGTTTTATTGGTTGAGTAGAATGCATGTAGAGAGGGGTCTACCCCATATTTGGAGTTTTTCTTAAGCTAGACATGGGAAAGGGGAGCATGATGGAGCAGGTGCATTCGTAAAGAGAGCTCTAGTTAAGGAGCAATTGAATATTTTAGGAGAAAAATTCAGCGATGCACGTTCTATTATTGATTGGTGTAGTTCAACATTGTCACAAGGAGGGACACTTGATTCAGCAGTGCGCAGATTTTTTTGGTTCATTGAGGAGGGTATAGTGGGAGGCAAATTGGATTGCCATACAATCAAAGATTCTTCAAAGATGCATTCATTTCGAAGCTCAGATGTAGGAACATGGACCATTTGGACACGAGAGTTGGCTTGTTTTTTTCAGAGTTGTATTCAGTGCGAGTGGGATCAATGTGAGTCAAGTGAGTGGGTGGATACATGGGTACCATAGTATCTAACTCCTTTATCTCAAACAATATCCATGACAAATGACACAATCGAAAGTTTAGTTGATTATGACCTACTTTTAGATCTACTACAGCTAGGACATATTTTTGCAGTTGTTGCACTGCAGGGGAATGAAGAGAGATCAGACTATTAGTTTGCTCAATGTGTGTGGGTAAAGCATAAGCTAACACAACCGATGGAAGATGATGATGGTTTTGTGTATCCTACAGGTTCAGTTGTGGTTGCAGGAACTTGGTTGCGAACATACATGATTAGAAAGAATGGCATACCTGCATTTGAAGACTACGAGAAACAAAAAAACATTATCATGTATTCGCACCTTGTTATAGCAACAAATGTTAAGTTGTTGAAGCATCATACCCGGACCAAAGACAAAGCAACTACTTGGACACTTAGTAATGTGATCCTTGAAGCAATAGATACTCTTAAGCAAAGAGATGACCCTTGAGGAATACCTTGAATAGCATTTTTCAAGGTGAGAGGGTAAGAATGTATGTTCATTATGATTAAGTTCATTAGTGTTCTTTATTTAATCTTGATATTTTTATACACTATTGCAATCACGGTGTCTTTAATAGTGATATTTTGTATGTGCACTTTTTAGATATTTTTGGCAAGATTGATCATGGACCTCGCTGCGACAATGACGACTCTAATCCTTTCAAAGAGGTATGCGATAGATTAGAACAATATAGATTGGTTATTTTAAACGTCTTTTATAGTTTGCATCACCAACTCGTCATCATTCAAGTTTTTTAGATTAATATAGATTTGTTAGTCTAATCATCTTTTCTATTGTGACAATATAGATTTCTCATTTTCCCACTTTTGTGATATTCTTGGCATGATTGATCATGGACCTGCTACAACAATAGCTAGCTCTAATACTTTTGGAGAGGTATGCAATAGATTACAACAATATAGATTGGTTATTCTAAGCATCTTTTATAGTTTGCATTACCATCTATCATATTTTGTGTCATTTAGAATAATACGATTGAGTTATTCTAAGCATCTTTTATAGTTTTCATAACCAATTCATCATCATTCAAGTTGTTTAGAATTAATATAGATTTTTAGTCTAAGCATCTTTTCTATTGTAACAATATAGATTTCTCATTTCCACTTTTGTGATATTCACAGCATGATTGATCATGGACCTACTACAACAATGCAGCTTTGATCCTTTCAGAGAGGTATGCAACAGATTACAACAATATAGATTGGTTATTCTAAAGCGTCTTTTATAGTTTGCATTACCATCTCATCATATTTTGTGTCATTTAGAATAATATAGATTGGTTATTCTAAGCTACCTTGATGGTTTTTATAGGATCTTGTAAGTCCAGAACATGAACATACTACTATTGTCGAAGATTATGCCCTGAATGCCTCTAATAGGAAAATTTTGTAAAATTTGAATTCTCAAATTGGAAACAATGTAAAATGGTCATAATTGTGTATGGGCATAATCTATACCCAATGATGTTTTTTGAAATATGGGTCAAATGTCTGGCATTGTATAAAGGGTATGTTTAAAATGTAAAGGGGTCTATATTTTGGAAACTCATAGGTTTTGTAAAGGGGTCTATTTTTGTACTTAATTGAGCTACAACCGAAGATTTTCTTCCTAGTTCTTTCCTGTCGGTATGCTCGTTTGAACCAGGTTTTGTAATATCTCGCATTTATATATAATAAATTATAGTGGCTTTCAACTTTTGCTCCTCAAATCCAACTTGGGTGCAACTTAATTTTTATCAACTTTCATGATTTTTTTAAGGAAATAAATGTTTCCAACCTTGCCACACCCTATAAATTCATCAAACATGTCTATCAGGACCTGCACAAGCTTGATCCAACTTTAAATCTTGTTGTCCCCACGTTTCATTGACATTAGCAAGTTGTAACCACCATTTTTGGTGTAGGAGCACCTACACCACGATATTATTATGGATCATTTCAATGATTAAAGTGTTAATATTTTGAGTTTTTGTCTTTAATGAGATCTAATAGTCCTAATGGTCATGTATTAGGATTTTTTAGGTTTTAGGGTAAAAAAAACATGGAGATCCCAACTTGTCCTAGTTGTTTCTTTGTAGCCTTTGAAGGAAAAATTAGTAAATTTGTTTAGAGACAAGCAAGAATAGTGTTTTGAACATGTAATGATGCTATTTCAAGCCATTAAGTTAGGTCTTAGTAAAGTTAGAAGTGGAAAAGTGCAACATTTCATTATGAGTCATATTAATGTGAAAAATGTTTGTATTTTGGCCTTCAACGGTCATTAAGGTTTCAAAAGTCAATTAATATTGGTGGTTAAAGGCATTGGGAGTTGGATTCTAAGGCATATCAATGTACTTAAGGCCTTCAAGGGCTCGAGATAGGTTTGGTTGAAGGATTTTTTTTCTTTGAATCAATAAAGTTTCAATTTTTCAGTTCATATTTTATTGTTTTTCTTGTGTTTTTTGCCTGTGCACAAGCCATTCAAGAATTTTTGTATGAATTTTTTTTGTAGAAACGTTATTACATGTGTTGAATTTATTCCAACTTCTTAATAGATGGCTTCTTTATTCATTTTGTGCCTCAAGACTCAAACTTTCTTTAGACGGGTTCCTAAACAAGGGAATAAGAGTTTTGCAATTTTAATGGCTTGAATCTCATCCCACCTACTATGTGCCAATGTGAATTAGTGGGATGAGTTGGTAGGGATTAGGAAATGATATTTCAAGAGTGGAAGGCATGGAGAACTGGGGTTTGAAATAAAATGAAGAGTTAACGGTCTAAAAATGGTGGTTTTTTTTCACTTGAAAATAGAGTTTTTACCCTAGGGTTTGCAAAAATCTCTGAGATACCAGAATTTTCTTTGTTTTCTAAGCATATTGGGGCCTAAATAAAGGTTTCTAAGGTGGTGGCAGAGTCTGAAAGGTTGTGGAAGTGCTACATCTAATAAACCCTCAAGAATTACACTAAAAACAAGGGTTTTCTGATTTGATGGTTATAGGTCCGTAAAAATGGAATCCAATTGCAGAATCTTTATTTTCTTGGAAATTTATTTGCTGCCCAATGTTTTAGGGTTTTGTGTGGTGTTTGAAGGTATGTTGCTTTACATTTTTGGGCTAATTGAGTAGCATTTTCAAGGGTGAATGTATAGGAAGTCAACGTTGGTCCAAAGGATTCTATGTTGTTTCTCATATATGTTGTGTAACTTGGATATGGGTGTTTGAATCAGTCATGTGTTGGTCTGGTGTTTTGGAAAATTGTGGAGTAATTGGATAAAAACTAGTTTCTCACTATTACAAGGGTTTAAGGGGGTTAAAGATGGAAATGTGTATTTAGTTGCTTGTCAAGTTTTAAGGGAGTTTTAAACTATCCAAAGAGGTCAGAATAATCTTGTTAGATGTCTCAAATAGTCAGGTTGCAAAGAGTTTGTGATTGTGCCCTTGTGTCTGCATCAATTTTTCACCTAATTTCACTCAGTCCAATGTAGCTCGGAGTGATTCGATGTATTTGGTTGCAAAAGAGGACCATCCCTAGTGTAAATGTACCCATCCAGATGTGTTGGAACAGTCCATTTGGTCGTACGAGTTGCAAAATGAAAGTTGCACCACTTTGCAACTTTACACTACTTGCATTTGGAAACTTTTCCCTCCACTGAAAAGTCATCACCACAGGAAAACACCTAAGAGATAGAAAAAATTGAGAGAGATTTTTGTAGATGGTCCAAACACGATCCCATAGCCTCGAACGGAGAGTATGTAAGCCTCACGGTCTCTGATAAATAGCCCTTCAAAGATTTCTACCTTTTAGCACTTTGGACTCTTAAGGGAAATTGTCGGTCCAATGTAGCTCAGAGTGATTCGGTGTATTTGGGTGCAAAAGAGGACCATCGCTAGCGTAAACATACCCATCCAAACATGTTGGAACAGTATTTTTGGTTGTATGAGTTGCAGAATGAAAGTTGCACCACTTTGCAACTTTACACTACTTGCATCTGTCAACTTTTCCCTCCACTGAAAAGTCATCACCACAGGAAAACACCTCTGAGATAGATAAAACCAAGAGAGGTTTTTGTAGATGGTCCCAACACGATCCCATAGCCTTGGATGGAGATTCTGTAAGCATCATGGTCTCCGAGAAATAGCCCTTCAAATATTTTTTCCTTTTAGCACTTTGGACTCTTAAGGGAAATCGTTGGTCCAATGTAGCTCAGAGTGATTCGGCATATTTGGGTGAAAAAGAGGACCATCCCTAGCGTAAAAGTACCCATCCGGACGCGTTGGAACAGTCTGTTTGGTCGTACGAGTTGCGGAATGAAAGTTGCACCACTTTGCAACTTTACACTACTTGCATCTGGCAACTTTTCCCTCCACTAAAAAGTCATCACCACATGAAAATGCCTCCGAGATAGAAAAAACCAAGAGAGGTTTTTGTAGATGGTCTCAACACAATCCCATAGCCTTGGATGGAGAGTTTGTAAGCATCACGGTCTTTGAAAAATAGCCCTTCAAATATTGTTGCCTTTTAACACTTTGGACTCTTAAGGGAAACTAGTGGGTAGCATAGTTAACTTCTTCACAAAATTGGTTTGAAGTAATTTCATTCTTTTTTGTGCATTTAAAATGGAGTTTTAAGCCTTCCACCCTAAAATTGACCTCTAAATAACTTCAAACACCTTAACTACCTCATTTTTATTCATTTGTTTTGCAAAAAAGCATTTTCATTCCAAGAGGCCGAGCTTTCATTTTTGCTTGTTGGATTGAAAGTGGACCGTGACACAACTTTCTTTTTTCAAAAATTGTTCAGCATCATTGAGCTAAGAATTTATCACATATCTGCATAGAAACAAAGGAGTACTGCAAACTAAAACACATTACACTTCGGTTCTCACTGACTTGTGTACTCTCCAACATCTCTCTTCTCTGAAAGCAACCTAGAAATCACTTCAAACACCTTAACTACCCTAAAAGCAACTCTAAATCACTTCAAACAACTTAACTACCTCATTCTTATTCATTTTTTTTTGCAAAAAATCATTTTCATTCCAAGAGGTTGAGCTTTCATTTTTGCTTTCAAAGAAAAATCTTCCTATGCCACTGTTACACTACACAAGTAAACCAGGTTTTGCATTGTGGACCTATATTAAGCTACCACTCTCAAGACCAATGTAACAATGATACAAAATAACATTTGAGACTGAAAAAATACATCAAAATGGCTAGTGTACTAAAAAAATTCTCATAATTTTTTAAGAATGTTGATAACTCTACTCAGTTGTCTTCTTTTTTCAATATCATACAATTGAACCCTGGCATCAATAGACTTTGTATATCAAGCTACCACCACAATTCAAGTTTCAACGATGAATATTTATCATGCATTTTTTAAATGACATTCAAGTTTATGGTGGTTTTTTTTTTTATATGATGTTATGTGATATTCTAATCGTAATTTATGCTTCTAGGCTACACACACACACACACACACACACACACATATAATTTTTACATGTTTTCTCCATTTTTCAGCCCCTACACCGCAAGTAAATTGTTGCATAGCGTGTGGAATGAGGGGGCAGCAGGCCTGAGACCCCTTTAAAGTTTGTTTGAGTGCATTTGAAATGAAGTTTTAAGCCTTGCACCTAAAAGTGAGCTCTAAATAACTTCAAACACCTTAACTACCTCATTCTTATTCATTTGTTTTGAAAACAATAATTTTCATTCCAAGAGGCTAAGCTTTCATTTTTGCTTGTTGGATTGAATGTGGACCGTGACACAACTTGCTTTTTTCAAAAATTGTTCAACATCACTGAACTAAGAATTTATCACACATCTACAAAGAAACAGAGGAGTACTACAAACTAAAACACATTACACTTTGGTTCTCACTGACTTGATGTACTCTCCAACATCTCTCTTCTCTCATGTGGAGGGTTAGAACTGCTTGGCCATGCCTTTGCATCATTAGGGAAGTTTTTCTCTTTTTGACAATGTCAAAAGCATGGCTGCATACATATTAGGAAAAAGACCTTTGCTTTTAGATTAGCAATGCATGGAAGATTCAAAAATTATCCTTGATATTACAAAAAGGTATGTGTTTATACACTTCAAATGTGCAATCACTCTCAAGACCAATGTAACAATGATACAAAATAACGTTTGAGACTGCAAGAAGACATCAAAATGGCTAGTGTACTAAAAGAATTCTTATGATTTCTGAAGAATATTTATCAAGCTACCACAAATTGAACCCTGCCATCAATCGACTCTGTATATCAAGCTATCACAATTCAAGTTTCAACGATGAATATTTATCATGCATGTTTTAAATGAAATTCAAGTTTATAGTGTTTTTTTTGTTTATATGATGTTATGTGATATTCTAATCGCAATTCATGCTTCTAGGCTATATATATATATATATATATATATAATTTTTACATGTTTTCTCCATTGTTCGGCGCCTACACTACAAGTAAATGGCTGCATAGCATGTGGAATGAGGGGGCAGCAGGCCTAAGACCCCTTTAAAGTTTGTTTGAGTGCTTTCTTTTCATTTTTTGTGAGTTTTGTGCCAAGGTTTCTCAAAGAAATGTGGTCTCATAGAATTCCATGACAAGCTAATGTAATTGATAGTTGCTCCTAGTTATTAGTTATGTAATGTGAAGTAATTGCATAATTGCTTAGGTTGACTTTGTAAAACCTATATTGTTATTGAAATTTTTTCATCTATCAGCATCTAGTTGTTACTTATGCAATGTGAAGTAATGCTTTGAGTTTGAAATATGTGCAATGCAATATAATCAGCAATATGAATATAAACTACATAATATTTAACCATTCTTTTTATGCTATTGTACTTTGATATTTAACCATTGCTCACTTGATTAAATTTTCAAAGAGTTTAATCATGCACATGAGGAGGAAATTAAATTTCGATTGTCAACTTCTATATGTCAAATTATCCAATAATCAAGTGTATGTCCATATCAAAAATGGCATCAACGCCAACTCAAACAAATTTTTACAATATGTGGCATTTGCCATCTCGGTATCTATTCAAAATTTACATGCCAAAATGTCTATCTCATCCTAAACTACTGGTGGATCATCAAAATCAAGCTTCTTTGAAGCACTCGTTGGCTCTAAAGGTAGTTGCACAAGAAAAATTCAAACCACAATTGAGATTAGTTATATGGTATAATTTAAAATCGAATAATTAACATAAAAATCAAATACATTGAATTATAATTGAACTTTAAAATTGAAATCTTGATTACCTGAAATATACGTCTCTTCGAAGGGTCAGGAGTCCTAGAATATACCCCTCTCAAAGAGCCAACCAAACCAAAATTTGTAATTTCAATCTATATATGTGAACAAAAACATAAAATTGATCCAAGTTAGCATAGAATTGTCGGTAATAAGAATATATTTACCAAGCACAAAATAAAATAATCACATACATCTTTAGGCTGATCTTTTTCTTTATCTCCTTTTGGTGTTTAGACACATCCTTCTTGAGGTGTTTCAACACCTCCTCCTTCAGGTGTTCGAATACCTACTCCTTCAAGTGTTGTGACACTTGTCAACAATGATGTATAGCTCACAACCACCTATACATAAAAATGACAAGTACATATGAAACTACGAATCTATGTCAATGTATGCATAATCAATAAAAGATCTTATAATTCTTAATTCAATCAAATTTGAGTTCAATTACCTTTCCCTTATCTAACATTGTGCCTCCATAGTCTGGAGAGTGTCACACCTCACTCGCACTAGGTGTTTCCTACAAGCAGAGAATAAGATAAACATATAAGTTAATATATAATTTCATTAATGACAATTCAAATGACAAGAAAGTATACTGTAAAAAAATGTAAATGAGTGAGTGTGAAAATACATACTGTGTGTGTGTTGAGGCCAAATGAAATGGCCCTAAGGGTGCTATCATTCACCCATGTGAGCTCCTCCTCAAAAATTAACTGTTAAATAGACCATGTAAATAAATATTAGTACTTGATACTATCTCTTATCAATATTCATTTTTAAAAAAATGCAAGTTATGAATTTACACCTTAAATGTTACCTGTGTAACTATTCTAATTTCCACCTCTCTAGTAGGAGAGGACTATGTAGGGTTTTCTCCACTCCCCTGTGTGTGATTTGTTATAATCTCCACATCCTGGATGTCATAATCAGAAGTGTCTAATGGATGGTTAGTAGGTTGTACAATAGGACCCAGGCATATCTGTTGGCACATATTGAAAATATGTGGCACACAAATATGTGGACCCAAGGAGGATGATACAGTAGCATTGGATCCATCGCCAACATCACCAGAATGTGGCTGAGCTACTGAAGAAGCATAGGAAACCAAAATAACACTCAAAGAGTGAATGGCCTAGATAGTTTGTGTGGTTGCATCCTCCATAATATCTGGATGTTGTACTGAAGGTGGTGGAGGAAGGGGAGGAATGGGAACATGTGGGTGCCTGACTACTCTAACTACCCCTGGCCTATCCTAGGGCATACCTCCACCAACACCCTGGAAGGGTTTAATGTCAAAGTAATTGACATGATGCCCTAACAAAAACTCATCGTATAATTTTTAATAAAGTAAAAAGGTACATCAAGATTATTGTTGGGTGGTTTATCAAAAACCATACACCAATGATCCCAAAAGTTATCTACTATGCCCCTATGTGTGCACCATTTTATAAAAAGTTTTGGTTTGTTAGCATTAACTGGAAAACCAGTGTTGGGGCTAATAAATAAAGAGGCTATTTGGACTTTTTCTATTTGGATATTTTTCAAATCATCATAAGACAATCCACATGCATAATATTCCCTCATGGTTTCTCGCCACGAATGAAAGGCATTATGTTGGGTGGAGAGGGTTTCTACATTTGTAATTATTCCCATCAATGTGGTTGACATACAAGATAATCAAGGGATTTTCTTATAAACATCACA
>VDFB02351960.1:0-49364 GCA_007258455.2 Sequoia sempervirens | reverse complement strand
ATGGTTTCTTGGAAAGGGCATTTACCACAACATTCTTCTTCCCCTTCATGTACTCTATGTCAACATCGTAGGCCTGTATTTTGCTGACCCACTTCTGCTGCCTCTCGTTCAAGTCCTGCGCCAAGAAATACTTGAGACTATTGTGGTCGTTCCTCACCACAAACTTACCCCCAACCAAATATTGCTTGAACTTCGCCAATGAGTTCATTATGGCGAGCATCTCCTTATCATAGATGGAGTAAAGTCTCTCAGGTCCCCTCAACTTGTGGCTCTTGAAAGCAATAGGGTGCCTGTTCTACGTTAATACTGCACCTATGCCCTCACTGGATGCATCACACTCAAGGAAAAATGGTTGTTTGAAATCAGGAAGTGCCAAGACCAAGCAAGTGCTCATCACCTCCTTGAGCTTGTCAAAAGCTCGCTGTGCCTCCTCAAACCAATTGAATCTCTCCTTTTTGTAAGGTTTGTTAATGGTGCCCCAACTGAGAAAACCCTCTAACAAAACGCCAGTAGTAGCTGCATAATCCAAAGATCTCTTGCAACTCTGTAAGTGTCCTAGGTGGTGGCCAGTCAAGTATTGTCTGGATCTTCTCTTGGTGGACCTGTACACCTTGGGCACTGATTATATGCCCCAAATACAGTATCTTCTTAAGGCCAAACTCACACTTAGAGGCCTTTGCGTACAAAGACCGCTCCTCCATGATGCTTAACACCTCATCCAACTGCTTAAGATGATCGTCCCAGGTTTTGCTATAAATGAGCAAGTCATCAAAGAATACAAAGAGATATTTGCACAACTGCTTGTTAAAAATGTGGTTCATGCAAGACTGAAATGTTGCAGGTGCGTTAGTCAAGCCAAAAGGCATGACAAAGAATTTGTAGTGCCCATAGTGACACCGGAAGGCTGTCTTATGAACATCCTTTTTTGATTTATTTTCTATTCTTGATTCTTGTATGTAGGGAAAAAAGTGAGTTTTCATGAATGGCTTGGGTATATTATGTTAAGTTTTGAAAAGGCAGTTAAAAACTAATATTTTGATAAAGTATAAAATAGAAACTTTGAACAGAGAGGTACTTATTTGTGTAAATGATGAAATCTGAAAGTTATGAAAATGTGTTTTAAAGACCGAATTTCAGTAACTTCTTAACGTCTAAAAGAATGTTGTATAATTCTCAACATGCTATATATATATATATATATATATACTTTTGGGGTTTGAGCACGGAATGGAAGATGCTCTTAAAGTGGTTTAAATAATACTTCAGTAAATCCCATTTACTTAGTGTTGGAAATGTTACCAACCCTTTAATTGGTTTCTTGTGAGAATCTTTACTCTAGAGTAAAAAGGGAAGTAATCCCTCACATGATACATTCTATGATGCTTTTATGAATGAGTGTGACAAGTTGTCAAACTATTGCATGACCATGTTTGGGTCAAGCTGATTGCGTAAGAGTCATCTTTAAGTATTTGTTAACTTTAGAAAAGGAAAATGGCCGTCCTTATGAGAGTGTATGGACTTGTTTCAAAGACAAATGTCTAAATCCTGACATTGCCAGAATTGCAACAGGGGAGTCTTACTTAGTTTATGAGTTTGAAATTATTCTGTTTTGTGAACACCTTAGTGGATGTGGTTTAGTAGGAACCTTATGACCGTAGGGCCTTTTGGGTCTACAGTTGGTCAAACCCTAGGTCAAATAAGTCTCCAAGTCGAGAAGGATGGGTGAACATACAACTTCGCTCCAAGTAAGTAGCGAATATATTTTAATACAAACAACTTTGGTCAAAGTGAGTGTATGAGTCACTGCATGCACATGTTGGTTCACTGTGTACCGGATGCTTAACGCAATCAGAGTTGTCTTTCATTGTTGGAAGTTTCCATAGTTGATAGACGGTATTGGTTAAGTAGGGCACAACACCAGAGCTCAGATGGCTATTATTAGGGGGTTCTTACCCATTCCCTTTGTTGAAGGGTAGGGCGAGTTCCAGTTTGGAAAGTGTGCGGGGGACCGCTTAAGTTCGCGCTTGGAGCTAAAGCACTTGGGTGATGCTCTCCCTCTTGCAGTTGACTTGCCAAGTCTTGGGAGACAGAAAATAAAGAAAGTATCCAAATATGGATCTCTTACCCTAATCCTTATTTGTTTAATGTTTATTTACACTTGAAAATGTTTGAGGCAAATTGATGAAAAGAATAGTGAATAGTACTTTCTACTTTGAATTATTGAAATGGAATCTAAAATGCTTGTTCATGTATCAATTACGAAAATATATCTTATGTTTATGAAGAAATTTTGTTTTCCTAATTTTAAGGAATAGTTACTTTCTACTTTGAAGTTAAAAATTCCATGTAATTTCCTTGTGATAAGGTTGTGGACGTTACATGTGGTATTAGAGCAACCAGGTTCCACACTTTGGGCCTATGATCTCACTATGTAACTATAACTCTAACATTGAATGACTAATGTTTGGAAATATGTATATATGCACCAAAATTGTGAGAACAAAAATGACTGCCCGAAAATCTATAACAGGAAATGCCAAATACCTTTAAGCCAAGGAGCTTCAGGCTCTAACAAAAACAATAGAAGGAACCAACCATGAAGGGGAAATATGGCTTAAGGACGAGGAAACTCTTAGCGGTGCCATGAAACGCATTAGCCATGAGGAGATAAAAGAAGCATCCAAGGTTGTTGCTTGCTATGCTCCAGACACGTCAGACCAACCTTCTATGTCCAAATATGTTTCTAGTGAGTGTAGTGTGAATACACCTGTAAACAAACCTAAAGGGCAGATGAGCACTTGCGAGTGTGCCCCCCTCTTGAAATAATAGTAATCAGTTTTGAGAGTGGATCAGACGGGCCCCTTCTCTTGACCTCAATAAACAATAGCATAACGTTATGCCCTAATATAAATAAGGATGATATGCAAATCCATATTATGCTCTATTATGAATAAGGATGATATGCAAATCCATGCTTGATCCTATTTATAAAATAAAGGCGATGTGTATCATAATAGATGGGTCAAGTGTGGATTCGCATATCATCCTTATTCCTAATAGAGCATAATATGGATTTGTATTTCAGGAGGACACTTGCAGGTGCTCACTTGCCCTTTAGGTTCACACTACACTCACTAGAAACATATATGGACATAGAAGGTTGGTCTGACGTGTCTGCAGCATAGCGAGCAACAACCTTGGCTGCTTCTTTTATCTCCTCACGTCTAATGCATTTCATGGCACTGCTAAGAGTTTCCTCGTCCTTAAGCCATATTTCCCCTTCATGGTTGGTTCCTTCTATTGTTTTTTTTTAGAGCTTGAAGCTCCTTCTTGGCTTGAAGGTATTTGGCGTTTCTTGCTATAGATTTTCGGGCAGTCATTTTTGTTCTCACCATTTTGGTACATATATACATATTTCCAAATATTAGTCATTCAATGTTGGATTTATAGTTACGTAGTGAGTTCATAGGCCCAAAGTGTGGAACTTGGTTGCTCTAACACCACATGTAACACCCACAACCTTATCACAAGGAAATTATATGGAATTTTTAACTTCAAAGTAAAAAGTAACTATTTCTAAAAATTAGGAAAACAAAGTTTCTTCAATAAACTTAAGATACATTTTCATAATCGATATATGAACAAGCAATTTAGATTACATTTCAATAATTCAAACTAGAAAGTACTTTTCACTATTCTTTTCATCAATTTGCCTCGTAAACATTTTCAAGTATAAATAAACATTAAACAAGTAAGGATTAGGGTCAGAGATCTAGATTTGGATACTTTTTTTTTTTTTTTTTGTCTCCCAAAACTCGGCAAGTCAACTACAAGAGGGAGAGCATCACCCAAGTGTTTTACCTCCAACCACAGACTTAAGCGGTCCTCCGCACACCTTCCGAATTGGAAGCCGCCCTGTCCTTCAACAAAGGGAATGGTTAAGAACCCCCTAATAATAGCCATATGAGCTCTGGTGTTGTGCCCTACTTAACCAATACCGTCTATCAACTATGGAAACTTCCAACAATGAAAGACAACTTTGATTGAGTTAAGCATCTGATACACGGTGAACTGACACGTGCATGCAATGACTCATGCACCCACTTTAGCCAAAGTTGTTTGTATTCAAATACATTCGCTACTTACTTGGAGCGAAGTCGTATGTTCACCCACCCTACTCAACTTGGAGACTTATCTGACCTAGGGTTTGGCCAACTGTAGACCCAAAAAGCCCTACAGTCATAAGGTTCTTATTAAACCACACCCACTAAGGTGTTCACAAAATAGAATAATTTCAAACTCATAAACTAAGTAAGACACCCCTGTTGCAATTCTAGCAACGTTGGGATTTAGACATCTGCCTTTGAAACAAGTCCATACACTCTCATAAGGACGACCATTTTCCTTTTCTAAGGTTAACAAATACTTAAAGATGACTCTTATGCCATCAACTTGACCCAAATATGGTCATGCAACAATTTGACAACTTGTCACACTCATTCATAAAAGCATCATAGAACGTATCATGTGAGGGATTACTTCCCTTTTTACACTAGAGTAGAGATTCTCACAAGAAGCCAATTAAAGGGTTGGTAACATTTCCAATACTAAGTAAATGGGATTTACTGAAGTATTATTTAAACCAGTTTAAGAGCATCTTCCATTCCGTGCTCAAACCCCAAAAGGATATATATACATATATTTAGCATGTTAAGACCTATACAACATTCTTTTAGACATTAAGAAGTTAATAAAATTCAGTCTTTAAAACACATTTTCATAACTTTCAGATTTCATCATTTAAACAAATCAGTACCTCTTTGTTCAAAGTTTCTATTTTATACTTTATCAAAATATTAGCTTTTAACTCCATTTTCAAAACTTAACATAATATACCCAAGCCATTCAGGAAAACTCACTCTTTTCCCTACACACAAGAATCAAGAATAGAAAATAAATCAAAACATGTAACATGCCTGTTAACACCTTCTGAGAATGCTTTCAACAACCCTTTTGAACACTTTGGCCTCTGAACTTTGAGCTTCTTATCCACTCAGATTCTTCTTTATTTCATATACGAAATTGCAGACCTCTAATGACGTTTATCCAAAACTTATACTATCAGATTTTTGCACTGAAAATACTGTGAACACCACCATCTCTATGTTTCTACTTTTTTGTAACCCCTTTACAAAATAAAACTCTAGAATTTATAGATAAAAGTTCTTCACCACGTGATTCCCAATAGCGTGCTTCACTAAGAAGTTAGTTGAATTCATTAAATGAAATCAGTTTAGGCAACTTTAAACAATTTCCACCACGTTGAAGCAGCTGCAAAATAATTAAACAAAAATCTTCTAAAACCTTCTTCAGCTCCCACGTTGAAACTGCCTCTATAACTCAACTTATTTAGAGTCCAATTTATAACAAAGTCTTGGCCAGTAAGTGGCTATAAACTAGCAGATATGGGTCGACCAGTTTGCCTCCAAAATAGGAGTTGATAACTCATTTTTTAACTAACTAAAATCTGTTAACAAAAACCATTCATTATGCTAACTTTTTCAAAGCTAGAAAAGCTGGAAGTTTAGCGCCACCTTTGGGCTGCTGCAAATCCTACAAAATAGCAATTATTCTTGCCTTTTTAAAGGCACATGGAGCTGGTATTTACTATGCACATGGTGCTTTAAATCTGCAGAATATTATGGACAACAAATGCATCATATCCACCAAAATATGCGCCCACCTAATGACCACTTTATTTCTCTATTGTTATGCAACAAAAGCAGATTATTCAAGCCTTAAAAAGACTCCTTTATACAGCCAACTCATGGCTTTCTTTCCAGTTAAACATTTGATTTTGTATTTATTCCATGCTTTAAACAACAATGTTACGTCGTCTTTTGATGGCCTTTTAATTTGGCTTTCCAAGCCTTAGAGCTTGCCATCTTAACTCACTATTATTTTCCCTTTTTGAATATTATATAATCAATATATACTTGCATTATTTATATATATGTATATTCTTGTATGTTCATGCATATCTACATACGTATATACTTATACGAAATGATTTATTCATATGTATAGGTATTTACGTGTGTAGATATCCATGCATACCTCATATACATATATCCATATATATACATATATATTTACTTATTTATGTTTACAAGATCGTACCAAAAGACCAAGATGTATATATATATGTATGTATGTATGTATGTATGTATGTATGTATAACTTACTATTATTTGCCCTTTTTGAATATTATATAATTAATATATATATACTTGCATTATTTATATATGTATATTCTTGTATGTTCGTGCATATCTACATATGTATATACTTATACGAAATGATTTATTCGTATGTATAGGTATTTACGTGTGTAGATATCCATGCATACCTCATATATATATATATATATTTACTTATTTATGTTTACAAGATCGTACCAAAAGACCAAGATGTATACATATATATATATATATATATATATATATATAATATACATACATACATACATATATATATATATATATATATGTGTGTGTGTGTGTGTGTGTGTGTGTGTGTGTGTAAAAGTTGATAATATCATCAAATGGGTTTATTAAGGGAAATGATAATGTGCATACACACACACATTATGATAAAAGAAAACACTAACACCCTAAAGCCTTCTACAAGGAAACTTCCTTGACTTGACTAAGGTACAACTTGATTGCGACACTTTCAAACCCAACCTAGGCACAACTTGATGAACTCAGACGGCTTTATTATTTAGCTTTTTAACCACTTCCTTCTCTTAGTGATACTCCCCCTCATCCACTTGGAGGTGCTTCATCTAAACCAGTCATCCACTTGGCAACCAAAAACACTTAGTTAGCCATTTCATTATATCGCATTCATCACATTGCAAATACATCATTATTTCAATTTCATTGCATGAAACCATTGCATTTTCATATTTTCATTTATCATTTAACTTGTCAATCATCATAGTCTCATAAATTCACATTGCATTTCAAATTAAAGTGAAAAAGTAAATAGTAATTTTGGGATGGGATGTAACAGAAATGGGTAACTTAAAGTCTGATTTTTGAAAAATTTGTACCCAAAAAAAAGAGAAGAACTGCTGCAACATTGAAAATTCTTAATCAAAATGAAATTTCTATTCATTCTCTTGGCTGAAACTGTCTTCTCAAGAGTCATCAACTCAATAATGTACCAAATTTTGCTTAAGATTTCTCTCCAATCCACTTGTATGAACACAAATGGACTCATGGGATAACTGTAAGGAGAAGTAACAGCAGCATTCCTGTCGCCCTTTTGATCTGTAACCTCCATGGTATGCATCTACCATCAATTTTAATTCTCAACAATCCATGCATACGATCTTGGGGAAAGGAAATCTCCCCCAAAGTGACTACACCATGTTGGGGCTGTGCACAATTCATCAGCTTGTGAGCCATGTCAAAAGAAAATTTGATAACATTTGAAGTCTCCACACAAGGGCTCACCACTCCATCATCTAAATCAGCATAGAACTCTTCTCCTTGCAATGATTCCACGAGGCCAACCCCCATTCCATAATGGTCCAATTCAACATGAACTATCATAAGATAAATGTTCTTCTATCACATTGTCTACATGCATCTCAAATAAAGGATTAGGAAATGATAGCTTTACTTGCATATCAAATAGGGGGTTATCATAAGTTTTGAAACTATTTTCACTTTCTTGGTTTGGCTCTATTCCTTGACCATGATTGGATACACCCTGCATCATTTTGCATGTAATGGTACTAGATCCCTCTTTGGATATTCCTCTCAACACCACCTTCCTATCACCATTTTGAAATTTAAGCTCCATGGATTTTAAGTTCAAGGTGATCTTCCCTAAGGAACAAAGCCACTGCATACCTGTAACAACATTTGTGCCCCCTGTATTCACAACATAAAAGTCATCATTGACTTCGTAGTAGTTCAACAAGATTCTTAATTGTGGAATCTTCCTTACACAAGACATTGCATGACCATCGGCAACCATGACTTTGAGGCCTCCAAATTTCTTAGTTTTGAGCCCTCATTGTGCTACAATGTCTTCATCAATGAAGTTATGCGTAGCACTTGTATCAATAAGAGCAACAATTTGCTGCCCTTTCAACATACCTCTAAGTTTGAATGAATCACTTCTTTTAAGACTAGAGATCTTGGCAAATGTGCCACTATTTTCCTTCGCTTCCCCAAACTCTTCTTCACTTTCGTTTGTTTCAGTGTGCTGGTCTGAATTTTCAGATTCAGATCCATCAGTTGAATATGCCTCCAATTGATGATTCTTCCCCTTTTCCAAACACTTATGTCCTGGGGCCCATGGTTCTTTGCATGTGAAACAAAGATTCTTCTTCCTTAGCTCCTTTCTGTAGTCTTCTTCCACCTTCTTTGAGGGTGTTTCTTTGGGCTGAATCTGTAAATCCAATCAGCTTAGGATCTTTGCATCTGATGTACAAAATGCCAAAGTCAGGTGTCCCTTTCACATATCTCAATACTCGCTTCGTTGCAACCCAGTGTTCCACCTTAGGGGCAGTCATGAAATGAGAAATGTAGCTCATAGTAAAACTGAGATCAGGTCTAGTGGCAGTAAGATAGATGAGGCTGCCCACTAGTTTCTTGAATGAAGACTCATTCACCACTGGTGAGTTTGATTTGGCTGAAAGTTTCAGCCCCTTTTCCATAGGAGTAGATGAGATTTTGCAATCTTCCATCTTGAATTTCTCCAACAAACTTTTGGCATATTTAGACTGAGAAATGCAAATATTGCCACTCGTCTGCCAAACTTCTACACCAAGACAATAGTGTAGGAGACCCAAGTCCGTCATCTCAAATGCCTGACACAAATTCAACTTGATTTGTTGAATCAAATGTAACCTACTGCCAGTAATGATGATATCATCCACATAGATGACAAGAAGGATGATATCATTGCCAGTGTTGACATACAAATTTGCATATGAGGGACTCCTCTGAAACCCCTATGCAACTAAGTACTTGTCAAACTTTAGGTACCATGCCCTGGGTGCTTTCTTTAGGCCATAAAGAGCCTTCAACAATTTGCATGCCTTGTGCTTTTTTCCTGCAACCTTAAAACTAGGAGGCTGCGTCATGTATACCTCTTCCTCCAAATCTCCATTGAGGAAGGCACTCTTCATGTCCATCTAGTGGACCTTCTAGCCAAACTGTGTTGCCATGGCTAGGACAAGTTGGATGGTGCTCATCTTTGTTGTAGGAGCAAAGGTTTCCTCATAGTCAATACCTTCTCTCCGCAAGAACCCCTTAGCCACTAACCAAGCCTTGTATTTATCCAGTGTTCCATCAGCCTTGTATTTCACCTTGTATACCCATTCATAGCCATTGGGTTTCTTCCTTGGTGGAAGATCTAACAAAACCCATGTGTTGTTCTTCAAAAGACTATGATGCTCAAAATCCATAGCTTTTTCCCATTTAGGTTTACCCTTCGCCTTCGAATAGTGTTGGGGCTCACAAGCACTTTGAATGTTGGCAATAAGAGCAAAGTTTATTGTGTTCTTGCTCTTGCCTCTAGACAATCTTCCCATGACAAGCTCATCATCGTGAACATCACCAATGAGATTCACCCACCACTTAGGATGAGGAGATGCATCTTCTTCCAAATCAAGATGATTATCATCATGACTTGGGCTACTTGGAGTAATACCATTTGGATGCTGATCCAAGTTATCTCGAGGGAAATCTGGTGGAGTCGGTACATGATCTTGCCTAGGAATTCCACAATGTCAGAATCATTAGAATCCATCCCTTCAGGTGGAGCTACTGGAAGCTTAGCTCCCAAGTCCTTAGTCTTTAGAGGTTGATCCTCAGGACTCTTGATGGGAAAAGAGAGCAAAAAGGGCCCATCTTCCTCATCAAACACAACATCCCTGCTGAATGTCAAACAATAAATGTCCACATTAATTAGCCGATAGGCCTTATGATTGTCATTGTATCCTGTTAGCATCAACTTTTGGCTCTTGGAATCCAGCTTGGCTCTCTTGGTATCTGGAATCCAAACATACGCAATTGAACCACAAACCCTGAGATGGGTGATTCTTGGTTTCCTCCCAAACCATGCTTCCTTTGGGGTCATCTTCTTAACAACCTATGTGGGAGACTGGTTAAGAAGGTATACTGTAGTATACATTGCCTCAACCCAAAATTTCTTGGGAACATTTTTGTTCTCCAACATACAGCGGGCCATTTCTATGATGGTATAATACCTCCTCTCAACAACACCATTCTGTTGAGGATTTGTAGAAACCCCTGTTTCCCCTGATACGGATTCTGATAGATTTTTAAGGTTTTCTAACGTTTTTAGGGTTTTTTGCAATTTTGATGTTTTTGATGCAATACTTGAAAAGTACGATTTTTGACAATAATTTGGAATAAATTCAATAAAATTCAAATAACTCTGGAAATGAAAGAATATAGGCGCCAGTATCTTTATTCAAGCTTTTCTACTGTTTTCAATGATACCCAGATACATATAATGAAATAAATAATGAATTTACAATATTTGAGGAACCTGGTATTGCTGTTGCAGAAGTACAGAATGGTACGGCTGCATTTAATGATCTCCTTTTTCCTCGGTCTGATAGTCACTCAAGCTTCCTGGAACCCTAGCGCCCCTTTTGATGCAATCTGGAAGATTGGAAGGAAGGCGTTTTTCTTCAAGATGCAAGTACGGCCCAAGGACAACAAGTACGGCCTGCAGCAAAGTACGGCCTGACAGTAAACAGCATTTAGTTTTGTACGGCCTCCTCAAAACACTGTCTTAGTCTCTGTATGATGCGCCCAGGTTGATAAATGATCTCTGAATGAAAGAATGACTGAACTCTGAAGACTTTGCACTTTCCCCATGATGGTACGGCTGTACTGTACTGATTTGTACGGCTGGGTCAGTAACAGCAATTAATGTAAACTGTACGGCTTTCTTGATCTCTGTGTCCCATCTCTGAAATAAGATGCGCCTGGACTTACAACGTGATCCCAGATGAAGACTACGCTGAAACTCTGTAACTGAATAAACTCTGAGAAGCTCTGTAATTTCTTCTGGATGAAGAAATCCCACGACTGGCAATAAATCAGATGTTATTTCACATCCTCTGAACTGCTTCGAAGGAGATGGCTCGTTCTCCGACGATTTCGAGATGAAACCCTAAAGTCTCAGTGCTCTGGCAAAACTTGATCAATTTCTCAAATCATCAAATGTCCTAATGGCTCATTTACCAATGCAAAACCCCTTTATTGCACAAAAGTGCGATTTCCTTAATAATAGGGAAATTTAATATATTTCAACTTTTAATTCTTTTATTTGCAAAAGTCTCAGGCAAATATTAAATTATAAATTTAATATGCGAAATGGCCCCTTTCCTGATGTTGGGCGCACCCCTCAAAGCAGATGACTTAAGTTATAATTTTAAATTATAACTTTATATTATAAACATTAAATAATTAATATTTAATCAATATAATTAAATATTAATATCTTCCTCATAAATCATCCGATTACCGATCCGTCTGATGCTGACGAACTCAGAAGTGATTCCGGATGCTGCCAATCTCAAACTGCTAAAAATAGCAGTGGTCCCACTCTGCCTGCCAGGAACTGCTAAAAATAGCAATTCTGCAAAAGGTCTCCGAATGAGCCCGAACGAAAGCCAATCAATCAAAACTGCCAATCAGACGCTGAGCCAAGCGCCGAAACGACCCTCTAACCACTCAGTCAGCCGACGAGGGTCTCATGATAGGCCAACCTCACGTTTACTGATGCTCGCCAAAAACGGGGACATGACAGTCCGCCCTCCCTAAAATTGCTTGACCCCAAGCAATCTCAACTGCAAACAAACTCCTCGGAAGGCCCCAAAAAGAAAACTGTGTAATGTCCCACACATCTCGAACTATCTCCTGTAGCGGCATCAAACTCAACTGCGCAATCAATGCCTGGATCCCAAACCCAGCGTAAGAGTCTGTCGTGACGGTCCTCCTCAGGCTGCCACTGCGCTCTACTGCCTCCAACCTCACCATGCTGAGAATAGTGAAGTAAATCACTGGGACCCACCCACAACTCGGTGCCAACACTGTCTCCACCGTGATCCCAATACAATATAAATCTACATCCATCCGTCATGCAGAGATAAAAGCTACTAGAAGCATCTACTATCCTGAATCTCTCCCTGTTCTCTGCTAAACCCTCATGGATGTAATAACTGTCCGTGCCATCATGCCAACTAACACCATAGTCGCCCTGTAACCATGCACCTGTATGAAAAATCTGCAACATAGCCGTATCAAGCCCTGACGAATACATATCGGCATGATAAATGACTGACTGCTGCCCCTGCAAGTAATACTCCGCAAACTGCTGAGTCAAGTACCTGCATCTGCTAATCCCATCTTGTGAAGATGGTAACTCTGCACACAATAAGGAAATACTCCCCTCAACTGAACCGAGAGAATCACCCTGTGCACAAGCATGGTGCATCGAATCATGTACAGGTGGATCAAAGACAAAACTGTAAGCACTCCTCACCGTGTACACCTCATTGAACTCCTCTGTGAGTTTGGTTTGGAATTGCGATGCACTGCAACAATCCCAAACACTAGGATCATCACCCAACTCAGAACTAATGTCAAGAGTACTATCGACGTCCAACTCGAAGAGTGGGTTATCATAGATCAACCCGCCATCACATTCAAACAATGGATTATTCACAAACTGCACCATCACTCCATCCTGATCGGAATCATCCATCTCTGAATCGCTGGAATAATAAACTGAGTTGTACTCCTGACTAGCCTCAACGAGCTGCCGACCATAGTCAACTGTATCAAATGAAGAGATTGATTTGCTTCCAGGAGAAGGAAACAAATCATCACAAGTACCAATCTCCCAACTGGATGAGACTCTGAATATCTGCTGTGAAGATGGACAAGTATCAAGGGTTGTCACACAACTCTCCAGTGTATCAACAACCATGTCACAGGAACTATCAACGATCTGCCCTGCATCACCTATCGCGGGACTAGTCTCATGAGAACCAGGTGCAATGCGTGGCTCACTGCAACTCTCATCGAGTGCACTCATCCTATCTGTATCAACTGATCCTGTGACCGAGATGGAGGTAACCTCATCCTCAACATCTCCTACACTGCTATGAACCATGGGTGTATACTCCTCACCAACCACTGCCATGCAAGACTGCACGATGTCCAAAGGTGGTGAAGACTGTGCTAACCTCAACGCCACGGTAAGCCTCTCAATCTGTAACTGTGACTCCCGAAGAGCCAACTGGGTGCTCTGCAATGAATTCGCAGTCACCTCAAGCTCATGAGTGAGCTCATCGATCCGCTCCTCTTTTCCCCGCCATGCATCATAACAAATGCAATCCCACTCGAGAAGGAAATCTCTGTCTGCTAGTAGTTTTAGATAGTTTTGTTTCATCGTTCCAATTGCTTCTCGGAGTGCATGTATCACTGCAAGGGAAAAACCTCTATCACTGTGCTCATCTGTCGAAGGACTCCTACTGTAGGTAGTCAACATCTGACGAGCAACGTCAAAATGCTCAAGGGCGGTAGTAATCATAGTGTCATCTACATGTAGTTGCCCAATCAAATGATGAGGATTCTGCAACGTACGACCCCCATACACGTTTTCCGGTTCACCATATGCACTATGATATGACGCTGATCCGTCATCACTCATCTCATGATCTGCAGCATCGTGTGTGCTCTCAACCATGCACACCTCAACATCTAAGGTACTGCTGCTCTGTACCTCGAAGGATGGCTCAACTGGTACGGTAGAAGTTGCTGGTCTGACAGTATCCTCACACGCTTCTACTCCAACAGTGACTGCATGCTCATCCAACGCATGATCCTGGGATTCCGTGTCAACATACGAATCCTCTAGTTGGTTTTCAAAGGTCTGATCCGGAAAATCAGACTCGTCATAACATAAATCCTCAATACCAACTGCATCTGTAGTACCCAACTCTGGAGTCTCTTCACGTGACGACTCAATAGGGTTAGTTTGCACCTCTGAAACAGCTGTTATATCATGCTCACGCAAAAATTCACCATCGCTGTTATAAAAATCAGAAGTGGTCTTCTGGGCAGAAATTTCTCGGGTCATCTCATGCAAGGACGATGTAAGTAAGCCATTACCCGAAGCTGTGCTAGTGTGCTTATGGATCAAATAAGCGCTTCGATCAAATTCATCACACAAATTTCTGCCTACTACATAAGAGACTGAAGATATCGAATCACTCTCATGAAGAAGTGTATAATCATCAGATGTAGATTCTCTATCCTTTCCAGGTGTAAACAACTCACGAGCTGTAGTGAGATATCTCTGTTTTTCGAACTCCGTCTTATGGCAAAGACTCGGGTGCAAATCCACGTAACTCACGAAAGAAAGTTTCTCTTTAATCTTCTGAGGTAGATTGCTATACTCCCGAAACATGCTAATCACTTCTCCATCTGTGCTCTGCGGTGTCCTGTCAATGTTAATCCTCCCACTAATCTCAGGTGCTTCCAACTGCCACTCGTTGTTTGCTGCCCTAAGTGTGCCGGCGAACAAACCCTCATACCTTTCACCTGGTATATCCTCAACGGGCTCCTGTCTCGTGAAGGTGGGCCTCGTAGGCCTATCCGCTGTCCGTGATACTGACCTAGGAGCTCTCCGCGAACCTGTAACACTTCTGTCATCGTCACGAGGTGGTGACGATCTCCTCGGAGTGTCCAGTCTCTGAAGTGCAACTGCCACCTGGTGTAATACACCATTTGACCGCCGTTGACCTGCACTAAGTTCTCTGAGTGCATGCAAGACCTCCGCACGGTTCTGACCTCTGTTATTGTAAGGAGTCTCTGTTCTAAGATCAATTGTTCTATCAGCCCTGTAATACCTGTCAGTTCTGTCAGCCATGTTTCTCGGCTGCCAGATCGAACCCTGTTACCTGTCAACCAAAGCTCGCCTGTATAAATAATACCTGATAAAACCCTATCTGTTCCGGCTGCAGAAGACGGCTAAACCCTCAGGATGGCAGGATTTAGCTCTGATACCACTGTAGAAACCCCTGTTTCCCCTGATACGGATTCTGATAGATTTTTAAGGTTTTCTGACGTTTTTAGGGTTTTTTGCAATTTTGATGTTTTTGATGCAATACTTGAAAAGTACGATTTTGACAATAATTTGGAATAAATTCAATAAAATTCAAATAACTCTGGAAATGAAAGAATATAGGCGCCAGTATCTTTATTCAAGCTTTTCTACTGTTTTCAATGATACCCAGATACATATAATGAAATAAATAATGAATTTACAATATTTGAGGAACCTGGTATTGCTGTTGCAGAAGTACAGAATGGTACGGCTGCATTTAATGATCTCCTTTTTCCTCGGTCTGATAGTCACTCAAGCTTCCTGGAACCCTAGCGCCCCTTTTGATGCAATCTGGAAGATTGGAAGGAAGGCGTTTTTCTTCAAGATGCAAGTACGGCCCAAGGGCAACAAGTACGGCCTGCAGCAAAGTACGGCCTGACAGTAAACAGCATTTAGTTTTGTACGGCCTCCTCAAAACACTGTCTTAGTCTCTGTATGATGCGCCCAGGTTGATAAATGATCTCTGAATGAAAGAATGACTGAACTCTGAAGACTTTGCACTTTCCCCATGATGGTACGGCTGTACTGTATTGATTTGTACGGCTGGGTCAGTAACAGCAATTAATGTAAACTGTACGGCTTTCTTGATCTCTGTGTCCCATCTCTGAAATAAGATGCGCCTGGACTTACAACGTGATCCCAAATGAAGACTACGCTGAAACTCTGTAACTGAATAAACTCTGAGAAGCTCTGTAATTTCTTCTGGATGAAGAAATCCCACGACTGGCAATAAATCAGATGTTATTTCACATCCTCTGAACTGCTTCGAAGGAGATGGCTCGTTCTCCGACGATTTCGAGATGAAACCCTAAAGTCTCAGTGCTCTGGCAAAACTTGATCAATTTCTCAAATCATCAAATGTCCTAATGGCTCATTTACCAATGCAAAACCCCTTTATTGCACAAAAGTGCGATTTCCTTAATAATAGGGAAATTTAATATATTTCAACTTTTAATTCTTTTATTTGCAAAAGTCTCAGGCAAATATTAAATTATAAATTTAATATGCGAAATGGCCCCTTTCCTGATGTTGGGCGCACCCCTCAAAGCAGATGACTTAAGTTATAATTTTAAATTATAACTTTATATTATAAACATTAAATAATTAATATTTAATCAATATAATTAAATATTAATATCTTCCTCATAAATCATCCGATTACCGATCCGTCTGATGCTGACGAACTCAGAAGTGATTCCGGATGCTGCCAATCTCAAACTGCTAAAAATAGCAGTGGTCCCACTCTGCCTGCCAGGAACTGCTAAAAATAGCAATTCTGCAAAAGGTCTCCGAATGAGCCCGAACGAAAGCCAATCAATCAAAACTGCCAATCAGACGCTGAGCCAAGCGCCGAAACGACCCTCTAACCACTCAGTCAGCCGACGAGGGTCTCATGATAGGCCAACCTCACGTTTACTGATGCTCGCCAAAAACGGGGACATGACAGGATTATAGGGTGTAGTAAGCTAACGTTTAATATCGCATTTAGCACAAAAGTCGTTGAATTGGTTTGGAACAGAACTCAACCCCATTATCTGACCTAAGAGTGATGATTTGACATCCATACTCTTTTTCAACTAATGCTTTAAACTTTTGAAATTCATTAAACACTTGTGACTTTTCCTTGAGGAAATACACCCACATTTTCCTATTAAAATTGTCAACAAACAAGAGGAAATACATGGCACTAGTGACCGATGTAGTATTCATTGATCCACAAACATCTGCATGAACCAGCTGTAGAACCTTGGATGCTCTCCAAGACTTTCCATCTGAAAATGGAGTACAATGCTGCTTCCCTACTTGGCAAGCTCCACAAACACCATGTGTCTGCTGCTAAATGTCAAGTAAGCCTTCTACCAAATTCTCTCGAGTTAGCTGAGAGTGGTAGGCAATGTTGAGATGCCCATACCACTGATGCCAAAGAGTGCTGATAGATGAACTCCTTGCAACCAATGCACCTTCTTGAGGATCTCTAGTATCAACTAGTTGATACAAATCATAATCTTTGAGGCCAACTGCCACAGTTGTCTTGGACTACTTATGAACAATTTGAAACTTGTGTGAACTGAAGATGATGTACAACTTCAGATTGTGTCACATAATCTGACTCACTAAGAGTAGATTGAGCTCTATGCTCGACACATAGTATACATTGAGAAATATTAAATTTCTCCCACTAGATTTGATCTGAATGTTGCCCTTGTTGACAACTGTATACTCTTCACCACCACCAAAGATGACGGAATCAGAGCAAGCCATATACTTTGTGAACCAATCTCTCCTGTTTGTAAAATGTCGAGAGGCTCCAAAATCAATGTACCATGTAGATGATTTGTCACGATTTGCTGGTCGTTTGGCCATCAATGCATAAGAGGTAGACTCTTGTTTAGACTAAATATATACCATCCTTCCTGTTTTCCAAAAGTACGAAATACAAGGTAAAGTCTGTGATCAGTTGGCATGGATCTCAAGACAATGAACTAGCACAACTCTCACGATTTGTAAAAAATGTCTAAAAAGGGGCTTAGAAAAGCAAGATTTAAAAAAAAAAAACCTTAAAACTCAAAAGAGCAAGATTTTTCATAAAAATTCTTCAAAAACTTCTTAAAAGCAATATTTAAAAAAAAAAACCTTTATAAACTTTTGAAAAACAACAAAAAATTTATAGATTTTTTTTTCAAAAACTCTTTGCATTTAAATCCCTTCAAATCCACCCATGAAAACCCTAGGTTGAAAGTAGTCTTCAAGTCAGAGCCATGATTTTTAGCAAAAAAATCCTTAATTTTTTGTAAGGGGCACAACAAAAACGAGGCCCACTATTTGTTTTTTACAAAAATCCACGAACTTTGCAGGGCCGACGACCTCAAAAAACCCTCAAAAATCTAGGTTGCGCTAACTGCAAACGCGGTTCTTCTAATAAAAAGTTTGAGTAGAAAATAGGGTTTTTAGGCATCAATTTGCTCAAGAAAATGCCCCACAAATTTCATAGGACCGCATGCCAGAATAGAGGGTCGCGCCCCAGAACTGAACACAACATACACGGATCAAACCCGTCCAGAAACACAAAAATATTGTGCAGAAAAGACCAAATTGCGCGATCTTCAGAGGTGCAAAAATATCCCACGAATTTAAGAAAAAAAATCTATGTAGGAAATAGTGCTATTTGTATAGTCACGATTTCTTAGTTGCTTCAAATAAAAAAACCTGCAAATTCTTCATAGACTAAGGGTGCGATTTTAATTAGGAACCAACCCGTGAAAAAAACCCTTGAAATTTTTCATGAAAATGTCCTCAAAATCTTTGCAAAAATTTCCTTCAGCACTTAGAAAAAATCCTTGCAATTTTTTAATAGTGGAGCAAACCTTCAAATTTTTGTTTTAAAAAAATTGAACAAAAACATCTAAGAAATTTCTTAGGAAGCACAAATTTTATTCCAAAAATTTCTTAGGAAAACACGAATTTTATTGCTAAAAAATTCGCCAAATATGAGCCTAAGCTTTGATACCATGAAATGATAATTGATATTCGATATTTGTTATTTACAAAGGAGAGGAATACTCCTTAAATAATAAAATATAGGATGATGTTTCTAAAAGGAAACAATCGTTGACTAAAGCAATTAATTGAAAGTTACTAAAAGCTAACTGAAGCAAACTAAGTTAACTGAAAGTAAACTACTGACTAACAAAAGTTAAGATGACCATTAAATATTACAATAATACTTTAATAAGCTCCATGCTTCTTGCCTTCCTTATTGCCTCATGGAGAGTTGGTGGGTCAAAAGCCTTAACCCATCACTTCAATGGCTCCATTAGCCCCTCGCTGAAAAGGACTACAAATCTCCTCTCCGTGATACCGGGAACTATAAACTGAGTCTCTGGAACTCTGAAATGTATGTATCAAGTGAGTTACATTGTTTCAGTTGTGCAAGCTCTCTAAAGTGTATTTCAGGATGCTTTTTATCAAACCTCTTGATGAGTTTGCTAGTTAACTCATCATATGTAGTGATCAAGTTATGACCAAGTGTGACAAGGCCATGATACACTATTTGTGAGTTGCTCCATCAAGGTGCAAAGTGGCAAATTTGATTGCCTCATCCTCGAGCATGCATTTAAGTGATAAATAATTATCCAACTTATGAGCCCAAGCTCTAGCTGTACACTTATCACTACCATCAAAATGTGCCAGTGTTACCTTTCCTAGGGCACTCTAGAAACCTCTTTGCACTAGTGGCCCTCTATTTTCCACTCTTCCACCCTTTTTCTTCTTTTGGTTGAGGTATTGATCCAAGGTCCATAAGTCACGAGTCTTTGCTGGTAGAGAAGCATACTCCATATAGGCTGCTCTAACGTCATCTACTAAGGGCACCTAATCCTTTGGAACAACCTATGGCTCCTCTCTGTGTGAATGTGGGCTGGAATGGTCTAGGAACATACCCTAAGACTACTGCAGTAGTACATCCTCCAGTGTTTGACTGGTTAGTGGAGTTAGTTTCACAATGTGGTACTTGGCTAAGTTGTGGAATCCCTTGATTCAACTTCCCTAGCATCTATGACAACATATTGAGCATAGCATTGAATTTTTTTCCGCTTTGGAATTTGGACTATTAGGTGGAGTTGGTTCCTTTCCTTTGTCTGTCATATCCCCAAATACACTTTCACTATTAGTGGAAGAATCCAAATGGATTCCAAGGATTCTGGAAACTATCTCACCTTTTGGAACTAGTGGGGGTTGCCATTGAGTTTTTCTCTGTTCTTTGTTGTAATTAACCTTCATTCTCTTTCACTCATTGATGATTACAACTGCATAGCAAGCAATAGAGGCACATGCTGACAGGATGACCAACTTTGGTACCACTATAATAAGCACCCCTTAATTTTGTTTTGAAATTCTTGTTAGCTCAATAATATAAATTGCTAATCAACTTTCCTTTCCACTTTCGAATCACCAAGTTCCTAGTTTGGGCGAGGTGAGAGCATACAATGTAAAAATTACAATAATATTTGCAATTAAAGCAATTGAAAGTGACACCACTTATTCAGTGGGGTTAGCTTAAGGCATCACCACTTCTTTAGTGGGTAAGCTTATACAATAAAGAAATGCAATCTAACTCTTCCACTTCTCAACGGTGAGTGAATACAAGAAATAAGCAACTCTTCCACTTTTTAGTGGTGAGTGAGAAATGCCATAGTCCACTTATGCAGTGGGGTGAGTACAAGAGCCACTTATGCAGTGAGGTAAGTAGCTAATCAAAACAAGAGCAAGAAGTATCAAGAGCCACTTATGCAATGGGGTAAGTAGCTAAACCAAATCAAGAGCCAAGGCACTGATGGTACTACCAATTAGTGTTACAATATTAGCTCATTAATTTTCCCAATCCAAAATATGTATCAGCTGTTACAAAGAATATGAAATGAACTGATTGGAATCACCCCAAGATGTCACTAGATGGTGAAATAAGTTACCCAACTTAAAGTAGTATCATTATACCTCATTGAGGCCTGCGATTGGGTGCTAGAAAGAGACTCTTCTTCACTATTTGACACCAAGGATTTGCTGCTAAAGGTCTGCAGATAAGGTCTGAAGGCTACTGATGTTGACAGAAAGGCATTTCAGTCACCTACAACAGCAACTTCACTTTAGTCCATCATTTACAAGCTCCTTATGAAGGCACCCCAACTCCTCCTACAATCCCTAATCACTTACTCCCAACAATGATGAAATCAAAGATGATTGTCAGACCTGATAACTGTCTAATCACACCAAGAATGGCACTGGCTGCATAGGGGCGATTAGTCAAATAATTCTTTAAGAAATTCTGTGCATTAAGAACTGATAAATATCACCTAGAAACTCTCTCACCAGCATAGACGCCTACCTAAGGATGATTTGCAGCCTCACAAAACCCTTGAAAACTCTGATTTAACACTTCCAATCACCTCCAGCAGTGGTACGACCTGAATAAGGGTGATTTGATGCTAAAAATTCAGGAACTCATTTTTACCCCTTGCAAATCTTCCAACCTGGTCGCCTAGCAAAGAGTAAACAATGGTTAAAAACCCAAAAGTAAATCTCAATTTCTCCAATCAGCATTAATCAAATTGATGCTACGGTCTGTAGGGGCAAATAGTACGGCCAGCTACTAGAACTCTCAAAATGGACACACTTAATAGTCTGCAATGTAAAAGCAATCTTCAACAAGCATTTGCAATATTAGAACACTTCAAAATGTCCATTACAAGAAAACCAAACTGGAAACTTCACAATCAGCTCCAATTGTGACCCTTGAATGGAATCACTCCTCCGTCTAGCTTGTGATTATCTTGCAATTCCTAAACTAGAAAAAACCCTTAATGGATCCTCAAAGATTCAAAGAACCCAAGCCATTCCGGCAGCACTTCATTATCAATTCTTCAGCCTCCTAACAATGAGCCCCAATGCCTCCTTTTATAGATTTTTGAGAGGAAAAACTATAATTAAAATATTTAATTAATTCATTGTTTCCCACAAATTCGTTTTACTTTAAAATAAAACCTTATTTTCATGTGCAACACCCTTATTTCTCCTAGGCGTCCAACTTGGAGATTGCTTTACCTTTTCGAAAAGTCTTACACTTAAGTTATAAAAAAATATTAATAAAACATTATAGTCTTAAGTGAAATATTAAAATATTTTACTCCAAGTTACGAGAAATCCTGAAACACGTCGGAATCCTGTTTTGACCGTGCCAACATGATACTAAGGCATTGGAGAGTGAATGAAGCTAATTTGGTGACTTACTAAAAATAGACGTGCTCTCCAAGAAGTTTGGAGAACACCTCAAAAGTCCGAAAACACTACGGAGTCATTCAAACTAGTGTCACCCATTGAGCTCATTGCCATAATTAGAAACCTTTCATCACCGGAATTGTATCCTCCTAGAACTTTGGAGTTCCTCAACTCACCTTGCTTACAAAGAAAACCCGAGAATTGACCGAAATTCACAAAACATGGCGTAAAAATGGGCACATTATAGTAGGATTGTTTGTGGGCCTAAATGGTCCTGCTTTAAGGTGGAAAACATTTGATAGCTATTGTAGGTGTTCACTTTTAAGAAAATATATAAAATATCTCATTTGGAGTATAAGTGTTGATAAACCTTGTGCCCTTAATTGAGAACTAAAATATAGCTAATTTATTTAGTTTGTTTGCAATGATTGTCCAAAATTGAGAGGTTAATTTGTTCATATTGTAAAAAGCTAGAGGTAGTTTCCTTAAGTTTCAGTGTTCAGTTTTGTTTTCTGTTGGAAGGGAGCTTCCCCTTCTAATTTGAAGAAAGGTTTATTGTTGCATGCTATTCTGTTTTGTGTTGTATTGAAAGGTGCAAATTAATATGCGAACATTTTGACAGTTAAATCAATAAAGAGGGGCAACATTGCCCCTTTATAATAGAAAAAAGTGAAAAAACACATACAGGTCCTGAGAGTGACCAATTATGCTCAATTTCCTTCAGACAAAATATTTACAACTAAGCCTAGTGTTGAAAATTAGATTCAAATTCATAAACTTGATCCTTTTTATTGACTCTAGTAGCGATCATTCATAATTCTTTGTAATATATAATTAAGCTGCTATATAATACAATAACTTTCTCTTTTGTTATGGTGGAAGCACTGCCCATAAATCCCCAATTCTAGGGGGATCTTGTAGAAGTTACTATTTAGGCCATAGTTGCAAGACTCGCAAAAAACCCAGCGAGTAAAAGAAAACTCGTGAGTTTTTTATGCACTTGTATGCCAAAAACTCGCGCTGAGTTTTTTGAAAAACCTAATAGTATTTTGGCGAGTTTTTTCATAAAGTACGGCGAGTTTTTTGAAAAAACCTGCGCAATTAGGAAAACGCCCAGGCGACCGAACAAAAAGGCATTTAGAGTTATTTTTTCATTCATTTGTGTGCTTTGCTTTAGAAAAAACACTAAAATGATGTGTTCCATGAAGGTTTGTGTGGCTTTTGATGGTCCTAATTTGAGTTTTATTGTTAATGCAAAATGATGTACACCATGAAGGTTTGTGTGCTTTTGGAGGTCTTAATTTGGGCTTGGTGGCAGGGGCTCCACCCCTTGACCCCGCCCTGTATCGCAACAAGGAGCGCGCCCAAGGTGCTGCCCTGGGACCCCGCGAGGGTTGCTGCCCCTCGACCCTGCTGGGGTGCTGCCCCTAGACCCTCGCAAGGGGCGCTGCCCCCTTGACCCCACTAGGGGTGCTGCCCTCAGACCCCCGCAACGGGCGCTGCCCCTTGACCCCGCTGGGGGCACTGCCCCTTGACCCCAATATTGGCACTGCCCCTCGACCCCATTGGGGGCATTGCCCTCAAACTCCCATTGAATTCATTTGATTTTCTAAGTACTCTCCACTATTTACTTTCAATTTTACAAAAACAATTTGCTATTTTCATTTTGTTTCAGACTATCAGTATCAACACATTGAGCATTCCACATGAGGATGACCCACATGAGGATGACATTTTGTATCTAATTTTCTTTCAAATCAATCAAATACAACTAGACTCAGCTTGTCTCTTCTATGTACTCATTTATTGACTTGTTGGATGCATCTTATTGTTGAATTTTGCAAAAAAAATGTATTTTTAATGAAGTTTGCGTAGTTTTTTAAGTTGCCGAGTTTTTTCAGAGTCAAGTTTTCCATGCTTGCCAAGTTTTTGCAATTAGTGAGTTTTTCAACTATGATTTAGGCCCCAGTCCTTGACATTGTCAATTATCAGGGATATGTACTTGCTGACTGCAGAATCCCTAGTCTTCAAATCTAGCAGCTGTACCGATGAGTATGAAAACTCTCAGCCCTGAGACAGCTATCATATACATAGATCCCAATGAAAATTTAGCATAGGAAGAGTACAGTCTGCCATCAAACCACTCATAATGCTGAAGACTTTCAACAGATGATCCTCTTCACCAGAGGGCTTTAGTTCTAAGCATCCAGATCAGGAGACAGAAGGCCTTGGCTAATTACAATGCAAACCCAAGAACACCAATATAATCATGTAATGATGGTTGCCCATACACTGAGCTTCCTAGTGTACCATTCCACAGTACATTCACAAACATAGAAACCTAAAAGGATAGTGACCATATATAGATGAGATAGAAAAACATCTGAGCTCCGTATATAGTAGCCAAAATTGAGTTATTGTTAGCTCATACAAGAATCCTCATCAATTTCTTTATGATTCATAATCTAATTGTTATATAATCAGATGTAAAATCTTAGTAGGTTTTGTTAGAAGTATTGTCATTGATGTCAAGGCAACACGTGAATGTCAAGATTTGGCTTAATTAGACTATTGAAGTTGAATAATTCACTGTTGAGCATTGAGGAGAAAGATCTGATTTGTACAGGAGATCAGATTATTAAGAACAAATAAATCTCTGTGGAAGTCATGAATTCGAAAAGAGAGATTGCTATAGACAGAGCAATGCAGAATAGATATCTTCTACAAATCAAAATCTGTATGAAGCAAAACTCAAATGAAGAATGAATATGTTCTGGACTCGACTGCATATCAATTACTGATCGAAATAAAAAGTCTGGATATCAGCTACAGATCGAAATTGATTAGTAAAGCAGTATGAAGATAACAAATGAATCTACAAATTGCAAAGTGCGGTAGTACGAAGATCTAATCAATAAATGAATCTACAGATTGCAAAGTGCGGCAGTATGAAGATCTAATCAATAAATGAATCTACAGATTGCAAAGTGTGGCAATATGAAAGATAACAAATTTGTTTTGTTAATCTGTTATTTACCAATAGCCACGTCTTTATTCAAGAGACACATCTTCATTAAAGGTCTCGGTTAAAAAGTCACGTCTTTATTCTAGAGACACGTCTCCATGAAAGATGGTGCGACTAAAGAAAATGACGAATGAAGAATGAAAAGATACGTTCTTTTGTTAATCTTCAGATTCAATCAAACACCGATTTACAAACTAGAGGATGCATTCAAAGGACATGATTTTTTGAACAAATACGAATCAATATGCGTCTCTTCAGCAACGCATTACTTCAAAGGTCGTGACTTCTTATGAAGGGTTCACATTCAATGATTGCAACTCATTCTAAAAGGCATAGTCAAAAGTCATCACAAAAGACGTAGTTCTTTTTCATCTACAGGTGCGACTGGCAGAATTTTGTAAAAGTTTTAAAATAAATCTGAAAAGAAATATTAAGACTAATTCACATATGAAGAGGTGCGAATTTAACAAAGGTTGTGCCCTTTCTTCAAAGGATGCCAGTTTTGAATGAAATATATAATTGACATTCATGTTGAGTGTGGTAGTGTGGTTGTGAAGTTCAAGAAGTCTAAATCAGAAGCCTATCTTCTTGTGTGGGCTGAGTGTGAGAATTTACAGCACAAAGGCAGATTGGAGGATTGCCAGAGTGCAGATCTGATTGACTTCATTTGATTCATCCATCAAGTCAAGGTTTGGTGCCTTGCATTAGGGGTTGGTGCTCCTTGTAGGTAGGTGCCTACGAAAGTTGTAAAGGTTAGGTGTTCCTTGTAGGTTGAATCCTACTAAATCATCTTTCTTGTAGATATAGTAGGTTGGTGCCTACTTTCTTGTAAAAATCATTTCAATAAAGTTGTGTCAACTTGTGTAAATTGGTTCATATCAAAAGGTTGATTGTAATAAGTTTGAAAAGGATTAAGAATTGAAAGTTTGTGTTGATTTACTGATTCACCGCCCCCCTCTTAGTAAATCTTTTGTGCTCTTCAATTGGTATCAGAGCAAGGTTCTTCTTGAAAGCCTAACTGCTTGAAGGAGATCCTTAAGAGCACATATGGCGAATCAAAACAACATTGTGAAAGCACCCATCTTTGATGGGACTAATTATGCATTTTGGAATATCAAGATGGAAGCATTACTTGAATGCACTTGGGTTTGATGTATGGCAATCTGTTGTTGATGGGTATTCACCTCCAGCTACCCCTCCAACGGATCAAGCAGGGAAAAAGAGAAGTGAAAACAATGCAAAAGCTAAGCATGCTATTCTTTGCAGCCTAACAGATTCTGAATTTACAAAAGTCATGAGGTGCAAGTCAGCAAAAGAGATTTGGGACAAACTTCAAAACATCTATGAAGGAGATGCAAAAGTTAAGAAGGAAAAATTGCAAACTCATAGAAGGAAATTAGAAACTCTCAAGATGAATGATGATGAAGATATTGCCTCATACTTTCTCCGTGTCGATGAAACAGTAAACATCATGAAAGGACTTGGTGAAGAAATTGAGGATACTTTTATTGTTGATAAGATTCTAAGATCTCTATCTACAAAGTTTGAGGCCAAGGTTGTAGCATTGGAAGAATTAACAAATTTAGATCAGCTAAAAAAGGATGAATTACATGGGATCCTTGCTGCCTATGAGATGAGGATTGAAGGAAGATCACCACAAAAGGAAGTCTCATTCAAAGCATCCAAAAAGGGCAAGAAGCAGCATGAAGAAAAGAATGAAAAATCAAGTGATGAAGCAGAAGCTTACTTCATGGGTAAACTTAAGAAAGGAAAAGGAAAATACAAAGGAAAATTTCCTTTTAAATGCTTTAATTGTGGAAAAGTTGGACATTATGCCTCAAAATGTCCTCAAAATGAAAGCAGCTCCAGTGAAGAAGAAAAGGAAATCAGCAACAAGAAAAAGGGAAAGAAGAATTTCAACAATAACTCGAAAAAGAAGTTTCAAAAACATAAGAAGAGTTTCTATTCAAAGGAAGATAGCAGCACCTCCGAAGAACAAAGTGAAGATTGCTCAAGCAATGGGGAAGATGAAATATTGATTATGGCTGAATGTGAAGAACAAAATGTTGATCAAGAATGTGAAGAAGAAGAGGAGATAGGTCAAGATTGCAATGAAGAAGAGGAAGTGGATCTTGAAGAGGAATTGCACTATGCTTACAAGAAAAATGAAGACTTGAAGAAGAAGGCTGCCAAGTACAAGTTGAAGATCAAAGACATGATAAAAGACTTGGAGAATTCAAGCAAAACTGTTGAAGATTTGAGAACTCTAATCATGGAAGCTAAAAGAAATGAAGAAGAAATGAAAAGAAAACTCAATACAAAGGAGATGAAATGTGACAAGCTGGAGCAAGAAATAGCAATGCTAAATATAGAGTTGGAGCAAACAAAGGTACAACACACAAAGATTGATGAAGAATCCAGCAAGTTGATTGAGCTAATGAAGGCTCAAGGTTTTCTTCAAAACAAAACAGGGGGCAGTTTTGAAGGACAATCCAAGAAGGTTGCTGACTCTAAAGAAAAATCTAAGACCTTCTCAAAGCAAGGTGAAGAAGAATGGATAAGTGCTGATTCAAAAAGAAGACTGAATACTAGGCACTTCTATGCATTTAATGGCTATTGTTTTCTATGCAACAAATTTGGCCACAAGGCCTTAAATTGTAAAAATAAAGTAAAAAATATTCCTAGCTACCTTAGGAGAGATTATAATCCTTTCACACCATTAATGGACTATAATAGTCTATGCTACAATTATAATAACTTTGGGCACAAAGCACAAGCTTGTAGGACAGTTTTTAATGATTCTCCAAAGCAAAACAAGAAAGAAGATAAATCCATTAAAAGGAAAGAAATGCCTATCAAAGTGTGGAGGAAAAAGGAGAAATCAATGTTCATTCAAACTGCCTTACATGCTGAAAGTAAGAAGGATAGATGGTACATTGATAGTGGGTGCTCAAAGCACATGACAGGTGACAAGAACAAATTCATCTCTCTTGAACCTACTGATGAAGGAATAGTAAGATTTGGTGATAATACAAAAAAACAAATAAAAGGAAAAGGAACACTTAGTCTAGATAATGGGAAAACAAAAACAGAAAATGTTTTGTATGTTAAGGGCCTAAAAGAAAATCTTCTAAGTGTTAGTCAACTTTGTGATCAAGGGCATAGTATCACATTTCTTTCTAATACATGTGATATCAAGAAAGATGGAAAGCTGGTTGCTCAAGCTGAAAGGAAACATAATTTGTATGTCTTAAAGGAGATAAGTTGTGAAAGTTGCAACTTAGTACAAGAGGATGAAAGTTGGTTATGGCACAAGAGGCTAGGCTCAACTTTGATAATATTGTCAAAGTTAGCAAATCAAATGCTGTGAGAGATATGCCAAGGATAACAAAACCTTCTAATATCATTTGTAGAGAGTGTCAACTTGGAAAGCAAACAAGGTCAAGCTTTAAGCCTAAGGAGCACTCTTCATCAAAGCCATTAGAACTCATACATACAGATCTTTGTGGGCCAACCAAATCCAAGAGCATGAATGGAGAAAGATATTTTATGTTGTTGATTGATGACTTCTCAAGAATGACTTGGGTTGCATTTTTGAAAGAAAAATCTAAAGCTTTTGATAAATTCAAAGCTTTCAAAGAGCTGGTTGAAAATGAAGCAAACATCAAGATAAAATGTCTTAGATCAGATCGAGGAGGAGAATTCACATCAAAGGAATTTGAAATTTTTTGCATAGAACATGGAATTAAAAGGCAATTTTCTGCAGCAAGAACCCCTCAACAAAATGGGGTTGTAGAAAGAAAAAATAGGATAGTTCAAGAAATGGCAAGGGCAATGCTAAATGAATCTAAAATAGCAGATTCCTTTTGGAAGGAAGCAATTCATACAACAGTTTACATCTTGAATCGTGCACAAATAAGAGTGAACAATGAGAAGACATCATATGAACTTTGGAAAGGTAGAATAGCAACTGTCAAGTACTTCAAAATCTTTGGAAGCACTTGCTACATTAGAAGAGATGATGAAGATCTGAGCAAATTTGACACAAGAGCAGATGGGGTAATCTTTCTTGGCTACTCTTCAAAAAGTAAAGCATATAAATGCTACAATAAAAGAACTCACAAAATTGTTGAAAGTGCTAATGTGAGAATTGATGAAGGAAAGCAATTCAAAGAAGTTGGACAAAGTGATCACTATGTTCAAACTATAAATGATAAAGACAAAGAAGATGAGGACTCCAAAGAGGAAGAAGAGGAGGAAGAGACAGAAGAAGAAGAATCTTCACAACAGACTTCCATGAAGACACTAAAGACACCTTCCAAGTTTGTTCAAAAGAACCATCCTGAAGATTTGATCCTTCAAGATAGATGTAGATCTACAAGGAAAATGGTGGATTACAATGAAGATTGTCATGTAGCATTTCTTTCTCAAGTAGAGCCCAAAACCTTTGAAGAAGCAAGCAAAGACAAACATTGGATTAGTGCAATGAATGAAGAATTGGATCAAATAGAGAAAAATGAAACTTGGGAACTTGTTCCAAGGCCAGAAGATAAGAATGTAATTGGTACAAAATGGGTTTTTAGAAACAAATCAATGAAGATGGTCAAGTCACAAGGAACAAAGCAAGGTTAGTGTGCAAGGGCTATGCACAAGTTGAAGGAGTAGATTTTGAAGAAACATTCGCACCAGTTGCAAGGATTGAAGCAATTAGAATGTTTTTATCCTATGCAAGTCACAAGAAGTTTAAGGTGTATCAAATGGACGTCAAATCTGCTTTTCTCAATGGAGATCTAGAGGAGGAAGTCTATGTTGAACAACCTAAAGGTTTCCTACTATCAGAAGACAAGGATTATGTGTGCAAACTGAAGAAAGCTCTCTATGGGCTCAAACAAGCCCCAAGAGCTTGGTATTCTAGACTTGATAAGTATCTCAAAGAGCAAGGTTTCAAAAGAGGAGATGTAGACAACAATTTATACATCAAAGAAGAGGATGGACACTTATTGATTGTGGTGGTGTATGTAGATGACATCATTTTTGGTGGAGATAAGGACAAAATGTGCAAAGAATTTTCATCATGTATGCAAGAAGAGTTTGAAATGTCAATGTTGGGAGAATTATCCTTCTTCCTTGGGCTACAAATTTCACAATCAAGTAAAGGTATTTTCATCTCCCAAACCAAATATGTGAAGGAAATGTTAAAAAGGTTTAGAATGGAAGATTGCAATCCTGTGAGCACTCCCATGGTTATAGGCTGCAAGCTAAGCAAAAATGATGAATCCCAAGAAGTGAATCAAACACTGTATAGATCAATGATTGGGAGTTTGTTGTATCTAACTTCTACAAGACCAGACATAATGCAAGCTGTTGGAGTTGTGGCAAGATTTCAAGCAGCACCAAAAGAAACACATGTTCATGCAGTAAAGCGTATATTCAAGTATTTGAAAGGCATAATGGAATATGGTCTATGGTACCCTAGTAGCAATGATTTCACTCTTGAAGCATTCACAGACGTTGATTGGGCTGGCAATGTGGATGATAGAAAAAGTACAAGTGGAGTTTTTTTCCTTGGAGGAAATCTAGTGTCTTGGATGAGCAAAAAACAAGAATCAGTCTCTCTATCTACAACAGAAGTTGAATATATTGCAGCAGCAGCATGTTGCACTCAACTTTTGTGGATGAGGCAAACTTTAAGAGACATCAAGGTGGAGTATGATCATCCCTGCGCTATCTATTGTGATAATACTAGTGCAATCAATATCTCCAAGAATCCAGTGATGCATTCAAGAACCAAGCACATCCCTATTAAGTATCACTTTTTGAGAGAGCAAGTAGCAGAAGGACAAGTGTGTTTGGAATACATAACTACAAAAGAACAAGTTGCTGATATATTTACCAAACCATTACCAATGGGTGCATTTGAGTATCTAAGGGACAAATTGGGAGTTGTCCCACATCCATCAAATTAATTGGTGGGAGCTCACATTCAGGGGGAGCTACACTGCATCTTGTAGTCCCATGGAACAAAAAGAGGCAAAATATTGTTAGAAGACCCCTTGCCATTGATGTCAAAGGGGGAGAATTTGGACATAGGGGGAGCAAACAAAAAGGGGGAGAAGATCAAAGTTTCCATTAAAGAGGTTGCCATCAATGACAAAGGGGGAGATTGTTAGAAGTATTGTCATTGATGTCAAGGCAACACGTGAATGTCAAGATTTCGTTTAATTAGACTATTGAAGTTGAATAATTCACTGTTGAGCATTGAGGAGAAAGATCTGACCTGTACAGGAGATCAGATTATTAAGAACAAATAAATCTCTGTGGAAGTCATGAATTCGAAAAGAGAGATTGCTACAGATAGAGCAATGCAAAATAGATATCTTCTACAAATCAAAATCTGTATGAAGCAAAACTCGAATGAAGAATGAATATGTTCTGGACTCGACTGCATATCAATTACTGATCGAAATAAAAAGTCTGGATATCAGCTACAGATCGAAATTGATTAGTAAAGCAGTATGAAGATAACAAATGAATCTACAAATTGCAAAGTGCGGCAGTATGAAGATCTAATCAATAAATGAATCTACAGATTGCAAAGTGCGGCAGTATGAAGATCTAATCAATAAATGAATCTACAGATTGCAAAGTGTGGCAATATGAAAGATAACAAATTTGTTTTGTTAATCTGTTATTTACCAACAACCACGTCTTTATTCAAGAGACACATCTTCATTAAAGGGCTCGGTTAAAAAGTCACGTCTTTATTCTAGAGACACGTCTCCATGAAAGATGGTGCGACTAAAGAAAATGATGAATGAAGAATGAAAAGATACGTTCTTTTGTTAATCTTTAGATTCAATCAAACATCGATTTACAAACTAGAGGATGCATTCAAAGGACGTGATTTTTTGAACAAATACGAATCAATATGCGTCTCTTCAGCAACGCATTACTTCAAAGGTCGTGACTTCTTATGAAGGGTTCACATTCAATGATTGCAACTCATTCTAAAAGGCATAGTCAAAAGTCATCACAAAAGACATAGTTCTTTTCATCTATAGGTGTGACTGGCAAAATTTTGTAAAAGTTTTAAAATAAATCTAAAAAGAAATATTAAGACTAATGCACATGTGAAGAGGTGTGAATTTAACAAAGGTTGTGCCCTTTTTTCAAAGGATGCCAGTTTTGAATGAAATATATAATTGACATTCATGTTGAGTGTGGTAGTGTGGTTGTGAAGTTCAAGAAGTCTAAATCAGAAGCCTATCTTCTTGTGTGGGCTGAGTGTGAGAATTTACAGCACAAAGGCAGATTGGAGGATTGCCAGAGTGCAGATCTGATTGACTTCATTTGATTCATCCATCAAGTCAAGGTTTGGTGCCTTGCATTAGGGGTTGGTGCTCCTTGTAGGTAGGTGCCTACTAAAGTTGTAAAGGTTAGGTGTTCCTTGTAGGTTGAATCCTACTAAATCATCTTTCTTGTAGATATAGTAGGTTGGTGCCTACTTTCTTGTAAAAATCATTTCAATAAAGTTGTGTCAACTTGTGTAAATTGGTTCATATCAAAAGGTTGATTGTAATAAGTTTGAAAAGGATTAAGAATTGAAAGTTTGTGTTGATTTACTGATTCACCCCCCCCCTCTCAGTAAATCTTTTGTGCTCTTCAGGTTTAGTATCATTCAAAATATGGGAATGGGTTTGTAGTCCAACTCAAATTCCATTTACATTCCTTCATTAGCATTATAGGTCCTGTTAAAAATAAATTGCAATCTTAATGAATTTCTAGTCAACATGGTTACATTATCAGTTCTTCACTAATTTGTGTACAATATGAATCTGTATTTGGATAATATTCCATGTGTTTCTGTATGATGCATATGTATTAGTAACTTTATACTGAATATTTCAAATTATTATTACTTGTCATGTTTTGCTTTCAAAGAAAATGTGTTAACATGATGCTCTTTCTTAAAACCTGCACTATTCATGCTATTGTTTTCGAAGTTCTTTTTAGAGGCACTATGTTTGTCATTTGGTCTTTTCGCCCATATATGCTGCTTGTTAATGAAAAGTGAAACCCTGCTAATCCTTATAGTTATTATGCAAATAATTGAGTAAATGTGCAGTCCATGGTAGCAGCTGGGACAAAGGATTTTCTCCTATAATGTCATCTTACCCATTGGAAAATAACTTTGCATCTTAATGTTTGTTGTTTGGATAGTTTGTGTATGTCCTCCTTAATCACAATACTAGTGAATCAAAAAATCTATTTTATATGCTTTAAAGTTTTCTATTGTAATTACTAATTATTACTCTCTTACATGTATAAAACTCAACCACCAAAATTTTAAGGGGACTAATTTAAGATTCGCTGTGCTTGATAATGTGTTATTTTTTAAGTGTCAGTTTGAGGGGTAGAGGATGCAATGCTAAGTTAGAGCAATTTTATTTTTTTGTTTGGATACATTCCATAACCTTACAGTTGGGGTTCTTTTCAATACTCAAAAATACCAGTTTGCTTGTCTCAATTTGAAATTTTTTTTTTCATGTTTTTGCTCTAGGATGACTGTTTATCTGTTTTTGTTTCATTTTTCATTGTTATTATTTATGACATCAATCTGATGCTTCTAGCTGCTTTCTTATTGCAGGAAGACGATGGAATTTTGTGAAGAATAAGTTGAGAAAGGACTACCACTCTGTGCAACTAAATGCATGGAAGGTAAATAACCTCTTATTTCCTTCTGATGCTCTAATTACACAATATTATGATAGAAAAATAAAGGGAAGGGAAGGGTGCAATAAGGCTTTATTAAAACATTGTTTTGTCTATGATTTGCAGGTTTGGCCGATAGTAGCTTGGGTGAACTATCAATACATGCCTATTCAGTTCCGTGTTATATTTCACAGTTTTGTAGCATCTTGCTGGTATAACTACTTTTTGCAATGGAAACCATGCTTTTTGGTGTCTCTTGCCCTTCTCTCACAAATGCACACACAGAGAGGGAGGGAGGGAGATTTCTAATACTTAGGAGAATATCTTGGTTGGTGTTAATTATGGTTAATATTCTGAAGTTATAAAAGGTGACAGAAGTGTGCTATTTTTCTGTTTTAGTTTTGGCTAGAATGAAAAAGATTTCATTGAAATAATTTATGACTGTGAAATGGGAATAAATCAGGATGCCTCATTAAGGGTGGGATGCAATGATATGCATTATAAATGCTCCATTTTATTTGTTGTACTTTACATTGGGCCAAGGGCTTCATACATGGAAGGCTCAATAAACAAAGGGCCCTTGGTTAGATTATTAAAAGCTTTAGATAACTGAGTTTTTTAGAAAGAACCCTGGTGCAATATCTTAACTTGGTTAGCAGAAAAATGGATTTGGATTAGAAAATTGTATTAAAAGTGAGTTTGTTTCACAAACCACAGTAAATGAGAGAGAGAGGAGGGAAGGAAATATGTAGTCGGCTGAAAGTCAAGTAAATATATTTTAGTCGGCTCAGTAATAAATAAATAATTGTGTTTTGTGATCACATGTTAGTCCTCGACGATTAGTATAGTCGGTTAGTAGTTATCGAAAGTTGGTAGTCTTAACCAACATCAGTCTACTATTTATATGTACTTGTTGTTCATACTCAGGGACTGCTATTATGATTTTCCTGTACTTATTGCATATCTGTGAATGAAAGGGAATAAAGCTATATCTTTCGAAACATGGTTGTTATTAATTTATGTTATGTAATTTTGTCAATTACGTTTACTTTGTAAATCTTGCAAGTGGAATAAAGGAGTAAACATTTGGCATTGTTGCCGATACGAACTCTCGTACACAACACATAGATGAGAATCATGGTGTCGTAATGAGTCAGCTAGCCGAAGAGCTAGTACAAGCAAACGAAGAGAGAGAAGATGCATTGATAGAGGACCTTATAAACCCGTGGGATATCTTATTGAATGAAATGTATGGAGGGAGGCTCTCAAGAGAGAGGTCTCTTAGGTAGCCATTTGGGACAATCTGACAGTCAACCCATAGGTCAATTGCCTTCTCGACAAACTATCGAGATTGATCGCACACTACATCATACTCTAGGATATTTGGGTCGACAAAAAATGAGAACAAAGAAGACAACAAATATTGCAACAATACGAAGAACGAAACAAACGGGAGGAGGAAGAATGTGACTAGTCGTAGGTGTACTCTTGGAAATTAATGCCCATATGTTCAAACAAAGACAGGAACCGAATTCCAAGCGATCAAGAATTGTCAAAAGAACAAGTACGAAGATCTCTAAGAGTAAAGGAACAAGAGGAATGACAAAGATGATTAAGAAGAATCGCTAAAGAAACAAACCAAGACCTTGCTTTTAACCAAACCAAGACCTTGCCAACCAAGCAAGACAATTGTTCGTAGAGACAGTATCGGATGATGAAGAAGACAGAGACTTTGAAAATGAATTAACCAAAGAAATTGAAAATAACATACGTCACATTAGAGAACTATCCATATCAAGGGAAGAACCGAGAATTGGAGGATCCGAACCAAAGTTCCTTGAATGGAGGGAGTGCAACAACGACCCCTAGGACTAGTGCAGAGGACGTTGAGGGTGGATGAGTGGAGGACTCATACATGGCCATGAGTGCAGGACATGCACTAGAATGTACCGAGCGAAATAGTCCAAACAAGTCCAATGCATAGGGAGAATATTGGGGAAGGAAGATGGTGACTTTGCTAGCTAGTCCGAGTGTGGAAAGGCAGAAACTGCCAAAATTTACAGGAAATAGGCCGGAGGATCCGGTGAGACATTGCAAAACTTGTGAGACCATATGGATAGCGAGCGGTCAAGAAGACAAATATTATTGGTTGAGAGCATTACTAGCAACGCTACGAGGCGTATCAATAGATTGGCTCACTAAACTGGTAGCAAAAGACAAAACTGAGAAAGGCATTTGAGGCAAAATTCAGATTATTACGGAATGACAATGAGATCATTGCGGAGATCTATAACACCTAATAGGGGAAGCATGAGAATGTACAAGCTTACAATCGTAGGCTCAAAGAATTGTTGGTAAAACTAGAGAACCAATCGATAGACCAACTAAAGAAGCGTTGGTTCATTGAAGGACTAATTCTCTCGCTGTGCAAGAAGATGAAGGTAGTACCTTCGTCGCTGTACATCAAAGCTTACAATCAGGCAATGGACATCAAGAGTGAAAAAAAATCTTCTCCAACAAAATGAAAGATGAATGACGACGAGATTACAAAGGACAACAGCGATGGAGAATCTAAAACTGTTTAGGCCCTTTGATGAGATGATGCACATGATGAAAGAGTTAAAGGCTGACAAAGAAAACTCAAAAGAAATTGAAGAACTATGGTGCACCTATTGTAAAATAGGCCACATTAAAAATAATTGCCCAAAAAAGTCATTCTGCGACATTTATCAAGTAATGGGACATTCCATCAAGGAATACCTGTACAATTTAAAAACAAGCACACAAGTGCTCTTCACCCAGGGGGAGCAGTCAACCCCTCCAACCACACCTTCTAAACCACAAAATAATAACAGTAATGCATCTCTTGATAGGTACCACAACAAAAGAGGAAATAATGACAGGTTCAACAACAATAAGTCGAATCTAGTACGATTCTAAAGGAAGTTCCATGATCCAGTGTCGAAAGTGCAATAAATGGGGGCACTTTGCTATAGAATGCCAAAACAATCAAGGCAAAGGGGGAATGTTATGTAAGTGGTGTGGACCGGGTGATCATGAAGACACCGATTGCTTGAAACAGAAAGTTATCAACATGCTAGAAGTGGAGGACGAGGAAGTTATGACAATTACCAGAGCACAAATGAAGAAGGCAGTTTATCTAGATCCTTGTATGGAGAAGGAAAGTCTTCGAGAGGCCAAAGTGGAAGTAGAACAGGCAATGGTCAAAGAAAGGAGAACCTCCAATGAAGCAACAAGTACATCATTGCGGTTGTAGTCAGAAAAAAACATCATACGACAGATGTTGCAGACAACCGTACCTATCAAGGTAAAAAATCTTCTATACACTATGCCACAACTGAGAGTGGCAATTATGAACATAGTAGGTGACAACCAAATTCAACAATGAAGTCCAAGCAAGGACCTGGCAGTATTGTTACCAGAAGGTGAACAAGCCCTCAATCCAATGTTACTCACGGTGAACATTGGGAGAAAGCCAACCATCGTACAGATGGAAACCATGGGAAGAAAACTCACAAACAACATCGTCAATGGAGGTTCAGGAGTGAACGTACTACCAAAGGCGACCTAGAAGTGTCTCGGGTAACCAACTCTTTGGCCACCAACATTTCACTTTGTAGGCATCGATCAAGTATCAAACCACTGGGTACACTCATGGCACAAAAGGTGACCATCGACACAACAATTTTTGCTGAACTTTGTCGTCATCCCATTGCAAAATGTGTATGATTCACTACTTGGGAGAGGGTGGCTGATTGCAACCAAGGCGGACCATAACTGGAAATGGAACACACTCTCCATCGAGAGCAACGGGAGGAAGTACGCCATTGACCTCAAGTATCCGGTTGTGAGCGAAGAATTGGTGTCATCCAAGTCAGAATTCGACGGAGGAGAATCATAGGAAGATGAAGGAAGAAAATTCTTGGAACCTAATGATGAAGGGGTACTTGACCTTGACAATTGCTTTGAGGATGATACAAGTTCTCTCAATAGGCTATTCCATTCGCAAATGGAAGACTATGAGGTGTTTTACCCTAAATGCAACATGCTACAAATCGGGGAGATCGAGGAAGAAGATAAAGGTACAACTAGTCAGTCATTTCCGTCTGAGTATGGGGAATATAAGGAGGGAGTAGCAAAATTGGATGACACACCAACCCACAATTTTGAATGGGACGAATCAATCAAATATGAGGAGCCAAAGATGAAGAAGGTGAACTTGGGAGAGGAAGACAACTCAAAGATGATCATGGTTGGCGATGATTGGGACCCAATGTTGAAGTGACAGCGTTTGAAATATTCATGGAATACAAAGATGCCTTTGCTTGGACATACAAAGATCTCAAAGGTATACCACCAGAATTATGCGTACATAGGATTTCCCTTGTACCAGGAGCACAACCTGTATGGAAGAGATCTTACAAGATGAACAAGAATTGTGCCGCCAAAGTACAAATGGAGATTGAGAAAATGCTAGAGGCAAGGATAATTTTTAAAGTGAAGACGAGCAAATGGGTCTCTCCAATGGTGATCTCATTGAAGGAGTCGAAACAAATCCGAATATGTGTAGACTTCAAAAGCCTAAATGCAATGACTATCAAGGATCCATTCCCAATCCTATTCCTCGACACAATCCTCGAAGAAGTTGTTGGTCATGAGATGTACTCGTTCATGGATGGATTCTTAGGATACAATCAAATAAGCATCGTCAAAGAAGACAAGTTAAAGACGACATTTGTAGTCGAGGATGGAGTGTATGTGTACAACTGGATGCCGTTCGAGTTATGCAACGCTCCAACAACCTTTCAGAGAATCATGTAGAGCAACATAACTGGTGCTAAATCCAAAAAAGTGTCGTTTCATGGTACCATAGGGAAAATTGTTGGGCCACATCGTTTGCAAAGCAGGACTTGAGACAAACCTTGACAAAATAAGGGTAATCACACAGATGGAAGCACCACAAAACATCACTGGTGTGAAGTCATTCCTCGGTCATGTCAGGTACTACAAAAGGTTCATCAAAAACTTTGCCCAGATTTCTTATCCACTAGATGTACTGACGAGGAAGGGGCAACCATTCATATGGACAAAGGATCAAGAAAAGGCCTTCAACAAGCGGAAAGTACGAGTAATTAGTTCACCGATTCTGGCATATCTAGATTGGAATAAAGAGTTCCATATGCATGTCAACGCCTCAAATTACGCAATCGGAGCAACTCTGGCATCAAGTAGGAATGCAAGAGCTAGACCACCTGGTATTCTTCGCAAGCCAGTTGCTATTGAAGGCAGGAAAGAATTATAGTACGACGGAGAGGGAAGCATGCGGGATGGTTTATGCCATACAAAAATTTAGGCACTACTTGTTGGCTACACCCTTCGTGTTCTACGTGGATCACCAAGGCTTCATGTACCTGGTAAATAAGCTGATCATACAAGGAAGGGTAAGCCGATGGCTCTTGTTGTTACAAGAATTCACCTTCACTATCATCGTTCGGCCAAGAAAGAGCCATGTCATCGCCGATCAACTCTCCAGGATAATATCAGGTGAACCTCCAGAAGAGATGCCAAGAGATGCACTTCCTTTGAAAAGAAATTTCAGTTACTAGATGATGACTACTTTATATTGAGTGAAAAAAGTGCACAACCAAAATTTAGTAATAAAACCTAAGTTACAAGGAGAAGTAGTGACTACTAATTTTCTAGGGCTCCCTGAAAATGGCAAACTGTTTGAAGAATAAAACAAAATAAAAATTATCTAGACAAAAAAAAAATAGAGAATATTCAATTCTTATGCATGGAAAGTTAAAATACCCTAGTTACTTTGTGGAAATGCCTTGGAAACAACTATAAAAAACTGTGGTTAAGATTGAAGCATCGGGGTAGGTGAAACCGTCCCAATAAAAAGTTATTGGGGGGTTTCCATTTCTGTTTTCCATACTAGAAACAACAAAACAGAAAAGGAGTCTGCCTTTGACACTGGAACATGTGAAACACAGACATTGTATAGAATGGAATGCGTTGTTTGAGATTCTAGTATGCTCTATTATAATCTACAATTGACTTTGAGGGCTTTAGGGAAAACTCAAATTAAAACTGTATTCTAATTACACCCAGGTAATTATGATTGTACCATTAGAAAATATGCTTTCCAAGTTTTCTAAGAGTATATTAATCAATTTGTTGAGAAAATATTGAGAGATGAAGAAAAAGCAACACCATAGGAATGGTCAGTACCTAATTTATAAATTTGTTAGGAACAAAATTACTAAACTCAATAATGACCCCAAATGACTATGACAATGACTTCCAACCTTCAATGACAATTAAATGTAGTGTTTTACAAAATAAATATTTATTTCACATATGCCTTGATGTGTTTATCATGAGCACTGATCTACCTTACCTCTAAATGTTTCAAATATATTTCTGTTGAAAGCCTGATATTTACACCATGATTATGTGTTTTGCAAAAAATTAAGTAATTCTGTTTATAACTTGATTCTTTGCCCATTGCTTCCTGTAGCGACAATGCACTTCTGTGTAGTTTGTTTGAGAATGAAAAGCCAGGTTCATCAACTTGATTGTACTTTGCTTGACCCGAGGCAAAGTTGTTGGGTGGTTCTGTCAAATCAACAAATTATTGAAGGTTGTTTCCATGTGGTGTAGTTGTGTTGTATTCTCTCACAATGGAAGTGTACAATAAGTTGCTTCTTGCTCAAATATTTTTTAAAGAAATATGAGGGACTAAAAGTTTTTTCTATTGTTTGAAGGTACAAATTTTTATAATAGAAGTAATCATTCTATATTATAAGGCTATGCTTTTACCATGCTGTCTACCTTGATTCCTTAGCATAAAATGTTGGTCATGTGAACACTTGTGTCATGTTCAAATTTCTAACATTTTCCTAAATTCTAAATCCTTGTAATATGTATGGGAAAAAAGTTGGACCAGTTCCTAGTCTAAAACGGCTCAAGTCTTACACCCACTGATTGAGAACTCTGAAACAACTACTGAAGCTCCTTCATGCTAGATTTAGTCAGTTTATTGGGTTAACATTGCTCCAATGCTTAGCTGTGGCGAGGTTTTGTCAGCACCTTTGTATTCATGTAGACAACCTTGCAAGCTTTCAGTGCTCCATCAGATTGCCATTACCTATGCACAATACTGCATTTTGTATACATTAAGATGAAGGTTTAATACTATCAACCTCATAATAGGGAAAGTTAGAGAGGCTTTCTTAGCGGACTCACAACAATACAAGTTTATATGGGATATTATGGACAAATGTTTTGGACATAAGGGGCAAAGGACAAAAATTTAAATTTGAGGTAATAAAGTGAAGGATTGTTAAGCCAAGGGTTAAATGTAATGTCCCCTCCTTAGCCAGTTTCAGTGTTTTGGTGGATAAGCCTATCAACAAGTCCTCGTAGGCTTTTTTGTTGTGGAGAAGAAACAAGGGTTTTAGTCTGAAATTTAATTTTGGAGAACGAAAACTCTCTTAGATTCAGTGTTCTACAAGTGTGAAATATCACCCAAGGATTGCTGTACGGGTGGCTTCATCTAGGAGCTGCATTTGTGCTTATTGGAGATAGTTATTTCAAGATTTTCAGAAGTTAATTGTTCAGATTAGAAATAAATTGCAGATTATACTTGCTGATCATTATCATTTGCTAGCACGTGGGGAAATACAAGAGGCCGTACCATTTTAGACTTGGCCGTACATCTTCTAAGTTGGCATGGTGGGGTTCTAAGCCAAATCGCCTAGGGTTTTGTGGTCAAATCTTCACCTTCATTGGCGTCTAGGACATTCACATGCCTGTGCAACATTTTTAAGGTGGGCAAATCAAATTTCTGAGAGTGGTGTCCAAAACAAGAAGATGCTAGTTTGCTGATCAAATAATTTTCAGACCTGTAATTTATACTATTGGTTTCCAGGTATGAATGCTTTGTAATTTCCAAGCATTGAATACAAATCTGAGTTGGTAGTTTAAAGTATTTGCTTAAGTATTTCTTTACTTTGCAATTATTTGCATTTCCTGTATATCTTGGCAACTACTTTCAAAACACAAAAAAATAAAATAAAAAATAAATAAAAACTTTAAAACCAAAAAAAAAAATAGGTAGTCAGAAATTAGATAGCAAACATCCTATCAGGGGTGGGATATTTCATTAAATGTAAGGGAGTAATCCTGTAATGTCTCTTTTTTAGGGTTTCCTTTTTTGGCAGTTCGTGCTATCTTTCGGAATCTGTGTCTGCATATTTAGAGGAGTATATTGATGTTGCCAAAAAGCATTTTGGGTTTTTCTGGGTTTTCTTTGATCCTTGGTGGACAGTATTGCTATTTGTAGCAATGTCTATTTTTAGTAAGTTCTAGTGCATCTCAATTTGGCCCAATTTTGAGTTTGGACACACTTACTATTTTTAATAAGTGTTATTTTGGGCACTTGGTCTTGGCAACTGTGCAATGCAGGGCTTCCAGTTATGGTAGTGTATTGGCATCCTGTTGGTCCTTGGGATGGTGGTGATGACTTTCATTGTATTTTTGGCCATTTGGGTGGTTCTCCACATTTCTTAGAGAACGTTGTTATTTTTAGTAAGTACCCGTTTTCGCACCTAGCATCTTTCCTTGTCATCAACAGCTTCTTGGTGCAATTAGTTTCCGTTTTGGATGTCTCTTGGTGCTTTTCGTAAAATGATTGGAATTATTTTAATATTTACACTAAAGTTATAAAGTAATTTTTTAATATTACTTTAGTGTTAAATATTATAAAATGAAAAGGTTATTAAGTTTTTTTTTAAAAAGGCAGAAAAAGTGAAAAGTGCTTTTTTGGAAAAAACAAAGAAAATGCTTTTTCAAAAAAGCAACGAAAAAGCAAGGAAAAAACTATAAAAGGAGGTATGGGGTAGCTCATTTTACTATGCTGAAGATGATAGCGTTATGCTATCGGATTGGAACCTAAGAGTTCTTTCCTAAATCTTCAGAGGATGAAAACCCTCTCTAGGTTGCTGGTTTCAGATTTGGAAGACAATCCCTAGCTGGTTGGGAGTGATTGCATTCAGAAATCACCATGGAGCTTACAAGCAATGTATTCAAATTTCGGGTTTGATCATTTTAATGAGTTAGAATTATGTTGGTGCTCATTATTCATGATTTTAGTGAAATTTTGGAGTGTTGCTGATGGTTTTCTGTAGCTCTTTGCTTGCTGGTCAAACCCTTTCATGACCTAGGCTGCACCACAGTTTCATTGCTGCAGGTTGAAGGGCTGAAGATTTCGTTCTGGGTATTGATTCATTTGATTCCTTGATCTTGGGCGCACCTTTTTGCCAATTTTCAGAATTTTAGGTGGAGTTTATGATTTTTAGGAGCTGGTCACCCCTCCTAGCAGGCCCATACCATTGGCGGGTTTCATGTTTTTTGGGAGATGTGAAGATTTCTGCTCTTTTCCTTGCTGTTTGGACTGATTTGGTGGTGCCATAATTATCCTATGACCTTGCAGTCTGTTTGTGAATGTTCTACGGTGAGTTGGTGACTTCCTTGGGTTGCATGCCATATTAGAGCTTGATGTTTGAAGGGTTTTCAGACCTGCTGTAGGTGAAGATCAGATCTGCAATTTGACCTTTCAGTCCACTTGAGGGAGTTGAGGAGTTGTTGGAGTGGTTTATATAATGACATCTTGCATTGGGGCGGATTCTTGTCACGTTTGGTGTGCACTTTGAGTGGCTTGTTTGGCTGGCTGTATAGCATAACAGTGCTGCACTTTCCTTGTTAGACCTGAAACAATTGTATTTCAGACCTTATTCAGACTCTTGAGTGCCAACATTGAGGTATACTTGTCCTATTCTTGAAAGGGGAACTCATTTATGTTGTTGGGTTTCATTTTGGGCATCTCATTTCAGTTGATTTGTTGGTATTTGGATGTTATTTCATATTGCTATCTCTTGAGCAGCTGGATTATACTTGTTAGTGTCATTTGTATTAAGCTTCATTGTAATACTGACTTGGTAGTACCATTCAGTAATCTTGCTCTATCTGATTTTGATATTAACTCCATTGAATAAGTGGCATTCCCACTAAATAAGCGGATGAACTTTGTTTTATGTACTGCCTGCTGAATAAGCGGATGATTCTCTTTTCATGTTAGCTATGCATCCCACTGCATACGTGGTTTGGTTGGCTAGCTGCCTGATGCTTTCATTTAGGCTCTTCTTGTTTGTGTTTCTTGTTTCTTGGAAATTTGTGTAATACGGGTGGTAACCATGTATTTGGAATTTTCCGTTGGAGTTTGTGAGATAGCATACCAATATGAGAATTGTATTACCATGAATTTGTTGGAATTATTGTCATTGATGTCAAAGGTGATGTCAAAGGTGAGGAGTGTTGGAAATGTTGTCATTGATGTCAAAGTCATGTCAAGAAGGTTTTTGTTGTCTATGCATAATTGATACTTAAATATGGTTCAGTTTGATGATCATGTTTGAAGTATTCAATTTGAAGAACTTTATATGTTAAATAAAGAAATACAGACCAGATCAATGTCTTTAATAAGAACAAATCATCAAGGTTGGACGCAGTTATGTTGAAAGTATTGATGAAAGCAACATAATTCTGGAGAAAGTCTTTATCAAGCTGATAGGAAGAAGACAAAAGTTGACCCATATTAGAGCACCGCTAAAAGTCAAAATAAAAGATTAAATAGTGAAAGGCAGATATGCCAAAAGAGGTAATGTGTGAAGGAATCGAAGAAGGTGCTTAGCAGAGTAATCCTTCCAAGTGCAAACGTGGGTTCATATCTGAATGGCTAGATATTATCATCAAACTAAAGTAAGAGAACAAAGTAATCACTTGAATCATTTATAGGGAATCATGGTGTGAAGTCACGTATTAGTTTCAAGGCACGCAAATAATTATTCGGGCTTTATCATCTATGTCGACTTACTAAATATGTCTTGGCACACTACACTTTAGAAGTCACGTGGATAACATAAAAGGGAGTTTGTATTTGGTTGAAGAAGTGAGACGGATCATGAAGATATCAAATTTACCTGGGCAGTGATAAGGAAACGAATGAATTACATAGTCGCTACGTATCTAATAGATGACAAATGTAGATTCAGTTGGTCGGCATTGTGGAAGAGCATCCAATGTATGTCACAGTAATAAGAAAGGCAGATTCATGACAAAGAAATACGTCAAAGCTATCACCTTAATTTACACAGCCGCTAAAGTCTACTGATCGATTATTTTTATCGGGCCCTTTGTGGAAGGCAATACTTACCACCGAATATATAAATAAAAAGAGGATTATCATTATGAACGATATTTTACATTACAAAAAGTCGTCATGTTTAAGGAAATAAAATAATCAAAAGACAAGTGATTATACTGTGGCACCGTTTGAGTTTAAGGGTTATGACCTTATAAGCGGTTATATCCTTTTCTGAAGTGACGTCTCTTTCATGAAGAACAATAATGATATAAAAGGATAATAGGAAGTGTGAAGTGGTGTAGTGGATTTTATTGAAGATCATACATAATAAAGAAAGAGAGAAAAATCGTGTGTGGTGTGTATGGGATAAAAACGCTTCATCCTTGAGTTGTAAGAAAGTGTGAGTGCATAAAATGTATTTCATTTGAAGATTGGAGTGTGTGGCTGGGTGTGAGTATAAAGATTATATCATCAAGACACAAGCAGACATGGTGTATGGTGGAGTGGATTTTATTGAATATTATTTATGATAAAGAGAGGAAATGATCTGAATCAGAGTGGTATAAAATGAATATTATTTAAAGTACGGGTTAAGGAGATTATGTGTATGTGGAACAAAATAAAATCAGACATACATCTGCATAAGTCTGATAATTCATAAATGCAGATCTGAAGAGAAATATCAGAGGATGTCATTCTGAAATACATTGAACAAAAAGACAAGCACGTGTGTACGTGGAAATAAAAGATCTCTAAAGTAAGTGTTTAAAATGAAAAATAATAAATCAGTCTGAATAAAATTCTGTGTATAGCAGCAGACGAGAATATTGTATATGCAGATTTAAAAGGGTAGAATGAAGATTTGAAAAAGAACATATATGAATCATCATTCAAGAGTAGATTGGTGAAAAGGATATATACAAATCAGTAAAGGAATTATATCCAAGGAATTTGGGGCAAATTTGAAAGGGAAGATATATTTCAGATGTGTGAAGTAAGACAAGAAGACAAATTGTATATGTTGAGCAGCATTTCATAAGAATTGAACAAGAAGATATATAAAGATATTTGGAGATCATTCAAGGAAGATAAAACAAGTGGAAGAGTGTTTGAGCAGAATTGTCCATCATCTGTTGGAGAAGCAACATTGAAGGTGGAACATTATTTTTCAAGTTATTATTTCTGCTAAGTTGGTGCTTGGCAAGTAGGGGTTGGTGCACCTTGTAGGTTGGTGCCTACTAAATCAGCATTAGGGGTTGAAACTCCTTGTAGGTTGGTGCCTACTAAATCAAGATTAAGGGCTGGTGCTCTTTGTAGGTTGGTGCCTGCTAAACTGCATATTTGGTGATTCAAGTAGGTTGGTGCCTACATTCATTGTAAAAGTTTATATAATTCATAAAGTATATTGTTTGTACCGTGGTTTTCTCTCGTAAGGGTTTCCACGTAAAATCTTGGTGTCAACTTGTTCATATTGAGATATTCTTGCATAGTTGATTTATATTAGAGTTTGAAGTTAATAAGAGTTAAGAGGGAAAAAGTTAGTTGATATACTGATTCACCCCCCCCTCTCAGTATATCTTTGTGCTCTTCAATTGGTATCAGAGCAAGGTCCTTCTTGAAAGCCTAACCGCTTGAAGGAGATCCTTAAGAGCACTTATGGCAGATCATAACAATACAATGAAAGCACCCATCTTTGATGGGACTAATTATGCCTTTTGGAGTATTAAGATGGAAGCATATTTGAATGCACTTGGGTTTGATGTGTGGCAATCTGTTGTTGATGGGTATACACCTCCACTACCCCTCCAACGGATCAAGTAGGGAAAAAGAGAAGTGAGAACAATGCAAAAGCAAGCATGCTCTTCTTTGCAGCCTAACAGATTCCGAATTCACAAAAGTAATGCGTTGCAAATCAGCAAAAGAGATATGGGACAAGCTTCAAAACATCTATGAAGGTGATGCAAAAGTAAAGAAGGCAAAGTTGCAAACTCATCGAAGGAAGTTAGAAACTCTCAAGATGGAAGATGATGAAGATATTGCTTCATACTTTCTTCGTGTTGATGAAACAGTGAATATCATGAGAGGACTTGGTGAAGAAATTGATGATGCCTTTATTGTTGATAAGATTCTAAGATCTCTTTCTACAAAATTTGAGGCCAAAGTTGCAACATTGGAAGAATTAACAAACTTGGATAAGCTATCAAAAGATGAATTACATGGGATCCTTGCTGCCTATGAGATGAGAATTGAAGGAAGATCGCCACAAAAGGAAGTCTCATTTAAAACATCTAAAAAGGGCAAGAGCAAGCATGAAGAACAAAGTGACAAATCAAGTGATGAAGCAGAAGCTTATTTCATGGGAAAACTCAAGAAAGGAAAAGGAAAATATAAAGGAAAATTCCCTTTTAAATGCTTCAATTGTGGAGAAGTTGGAAATTATGCTTCTAAATGTCCTTACAGTGATAGTAACTCAAGTGAAAGTGAAAAAGAAACCTACATCAAGAAAAGGGGAAAGAAGAGATTCCAAAAACACAGAAAGAGCTTTTACTCAAAGAAAGAATCTAGCTCTTCAGAAGAACAAAGTGATGATAGTCAAAGCAATGATGATGAAGAGATATTGTTCATGGCTGAATATGAAGAACAAAATGTTGATCAAGAATGTGAAGAAGAAGAATGCAATGAAGAAGAAGAAACTGATCTTGAGGAAGAACTTCATTATGCATACAAGAAAAATCAAGAATTGAAGAAGAAATTCAACAAGCATAAACTGAAAATTAAGGAATTGACAAAAAGTTTGGAGGAATCAAACAAAATAATTGAATATTTGAGGGCTCAATTTGTAGAAGCTAAACAAGTTGAAAATGAATTGAAGAAAAAGTTAAGAGAAAAAGAGAGAGATTGTGACAAGTTGGAACAAGAAGTTATCATGCTGAAAAATGAATTGAATAAGCCAAAGGAGAAATGTACAAAGTGTGATGAGAATGTTACAAGTTTCAAGGAAAATGAAAGAAGATTTAACTCTAGAAAGTTTTATTCTTTCTATGGATATTGCTATTCATGCAACTACTTTGGACACAAAGCAATAAATTGAAGATTTCAAGCAAGAAATGGTTCAAGCTTCACTAGGAGAGACTATAATTCATTTAGTCATAACGTTATGCATTTCAAGTGTAACAACTTTGGACACATAGCATGTTTTTGTAGATTTGGTTTTATGGAACCATCTTTACAAGATATGAAGAAGAACACCATGGAAAAGGAGAGAAAGCTTACAAAAGTTTGGAGAAAGAAGATAGATACAAGAAATGAAGAATCCAATGCAAATTCAATATGCCTTTTCTAAGAGGAAGCATGAATTTAGGGGAGCTAAGTTGGCACTATCTTTCAACCCCATGGAGAAGATAACTGAAAAAGTGAAGTATCTCAAAATTTTGAAAAGAAAAATCTACCTATGGATTGGTATCTAAAGAAGATGATGAATTGGCTTCAATTGTTGGAAGTTGCATTGATGTCAAAATGAAGAAGTTTCCATGTACAAGAAGCAAAATAATTTAGAATTCAAGGAATGAATAAGTTAGATAGATGGGAGCATACATTCAGGGGGAGCTATACACAGTATCTTGTAGCTCCATGGAACAGAAAAAGCAAGACATGGTTGGAAGTCCCTTTGCCATTGATGTCAAAGGAGAGAAGTAGAATGGGGAAGAGTTAGGAAGTGATGAGGAAAGGTTTTGCTGCCATCACGACAAAGGGGAGATTGTTGGAAATGTTGTCATTGATGTCAAAGTAAAAATGATGGAGTAGTTGATGTCAAAATGAGCATGATTGAAGATATCATATTGCAAAGGCATGACTGAAGATATCATATTGCAGATGACAAGTTGAAGGTCTTTCATTACACAGATCTATGTCATAAATACATTCTTCAGATTAAACATAGAAGGATTTTAAGACTATTGAAGTATTGTCATTAAAGGTCAAGGCAAAATCTGTGCTGGCTTAATCAGATTGTTAAAGATGAATAAATCAGACTGTGAAGTTGAATAAACCACTATGGAGCAAGATCTGATCAAAAAGATATTAGGTAGTCTTGGATTCGATCCTCTTATGAAAACAAACGATTGCTACAGACAGAATGGTGTATTATCTACAGATCAAAATTTGTATGGAGCAAATTACTACAGATCGAAATCCTTAGTAGAATGGATTGGTTATTCTAACAAAACCGATTTATGATTTGTTATGCACAACAAATGATGTGGAGAATTGAAAAACCAAAGACGTGTTTTTACTTGAGCAGATGCGATCTCCAGAAGACAATAACGACTTGCTAATCTGAAAGGACGTGCCTTTAAGAACGTGTTTTTTAATTAAAGTGTTTTACTAAAA